>CM021100.1:811191178-811212259 GCA_007115665.2 Sequoiadendron giganteum | reverse complement strand
TAGTTAGGGATTAGATTGATCAGTCAGGATTTTAGATTGATCATTCAGGATTTAGATGGCTTAGTTAACAACTTCGATTTCTCAGTTAGCAATTTAGATTGATTAGATAACAAATAAGATTTCTCAATTAGCAATTTAGAGTTATGTTTAACAACTTAGATTGCTCAGCTAGTAATTTACATTGATTAGTTAACAACTTAGATTTCTTAGTTAGCAGTTTAGATTGATTAGTTAACAACTTAGATTGTTAAGTCAACAATCATAATTTTCTCAATCACAAAGTGGGTGAGGAATATGAATTAATTGATTTAATTAATTAATTCCTTTTTGGAGTTGAACGTGCAAATCAAGTTTGACTTTTGCAAACAAAGTTGCATTAGTTTGATTTGATTTTTGATAATTGATTTGAATAGTTTGATTTAATTACTCAAATTTTGGAGGGAAAGTGTCGTAATTAAATTATTATGATTTAATAATTTAATCAATTTAGAGGAATAAGGTGTTTTAGTGACAAAATTAAATAATTGGTGTTATTTAATCAATCAGGAAAAAATAAAGTGAGATTAGGACTTTATTAAATAAATGTAATTTATTTAATTGGTCGAATTGATGAAACATGAATTAATCAAATAATGTTGTTTTATTTCATTAATAGTAGAATTAGGGTTTTTAGGACTTTATTAAATAAATGAAATTTATTTAATTTGTCATAAATGATGAAAAAGTGAATTAATTAAATAATGTTGTTTTATTCAATTAATAGAGGAATCAGGGTTTCAAATGTTGTTTGATGTTATGTGATGTTTTAGGGCATTGTAAAATGATTCAGAGATGTTTCAGAATGATTATGAGATGTTATGGGATGATTCTGAGGTATTCTGAGATGATACAGGATGATTTTGAGATGTTCCAAGACACTATAGGATGATTTTGAGATGTTCCAAGACATTCTGAGATGATTTTGAGATGTTTCAAGATGATTCTAAGATGTTCCAAGACATTTTGAGATGATTTTGAGACGTTCTGAGACAATTTTGAGATGTTATGAGACATTTTGAGATGATTTTGAGATGTTTTGAGATGTTTTGAGATGATTCCTAGATGTTTTGAGAGATTACGAGATGTTTCAGGATTTTTCTGAGATTTTATTTGATGATGAACTAATTAAACAATGTTAAATCAATTAATAAATAAATGAATATGAGTTCCAAAATGCTAGTTCACAAGCTAGGACATTTTTAGGTGTCTACATTTTTCCCCTCTTTGATACAAAGTATTGGTTGCTTTGTTTCAAAGAAGGTTTCCCCAATATGCCCTAGTATGCCCCAAATTTTCCCCAGTATGCCCCAGTACGGATATCATGGATGATGCCTCGTAGAGAAATTTGGTGAAAAATATAGATAATGAACCAAATTTTTTGATAAGTTGTTGTGATGCATTAAGTGCAAGGATTGATAGAAGAAATTTTGATAAGAGGAAAATGTTATCAAGAAGTGAAGAATAGTTGGTGTTTTTATTCATTGATAAGTTTCTTTTTCTTTGCTTGGAAGCTTCGTATTTTGAACAATCATGTTTGATGTAGCAAATAGATACGATGCACTAGGGTATTAATGACCAAGGTGACTTTGTATCCATTGTGTGGACTTTGACTCTACAAATAAGGAGTACTCTTTCTCATACTAGACATACGAAAACCCTATATAGTGTATTGGTGAGAAGCTTTAAAACATGTCGGATCAGGAACACAAGAGGTATTAAGAACCTAGCATGTCATTGCTACATAAAATGCTTCAAAATGACTTCCACACACATAAAAAAGCAAGTATTCACCATGGTAGTATAACAAAAATATCCAACAAACAACAAATTGAAATGATGCTCAATTTCCCTCATTCCTTCCTCTCTAAATTCTTGTGGACATCCTTGAGAGATCCTAGGAATGAGTCAATAATGTAAATAAAAAAGATAAGACTACAAAAAGATAAAGCACAATGTTGTTGTATCAATTGCTCTATTTGTTATGGGACTATTATCTGGTGTTGATCATGTCTATCGTAGGAATGGATCTGTTAAGACATATCTCAGGATGTTGTTGGGAATTGTTAATAGATAGGAAGTTATACTTGGCTTTGTTTTTATTTGCTTGTGTTCAAGTCCTTGCGATTTTTTTCTTGAAAGTTCTAGCTTTTGATGTTGCTTTGTTTGTTTATTTGTTTTGGTAAAGGGTGAGTGTGACTATCTATTTATTATGGATGAATCTTTATTACGGATAGGTGATGGTGGAAATAGGATTTTTGAGCTTTTTCAAATGTTTTTGTGCTTTTTGATGTTTATTTTATGTTGTTTTTGTTGTGTTTTCAAGATATCTAAATGTTTTGTATTATCAATTATCGAGGAGCTATGGCGATGATTCAAGGAGCCTCACATTGTGTGGATGCATTTCGAGAGTTTGGATATCCTATAGGAATCAGTGTCCTGGCATGCACCTTGTCACTTCTTTTTTTCATCTTGTTACATTCTCATATTCTATGTACACTATTTCTTGAGTCAATAGTGAAGTTCTGGTGATATCTGAGCATCTACATCATTTTCCTTGCATTTTCTAGATCAAAACCTTGTACTTGAACTTTAGCCCTTTCCCTTGACTTGGAACCTCTCTCTCGACATAAAACATCGCTTTTGATCCATGCACTCACTCTAAAAACTCACACTTGACTGAAAACCTCACTTTTTCTTGCTTTGGGAGTTGTTTCCTCACCCTTGTTTAAGAAGCTCACACTTTCTTTAAAGTCTTGCATTTGAAACCCTCGCACTTGCTTTAAAATCTCACATGTGATCCTAAAAGCTCACACTTGACCTAAAACCTTGGTTTTGTTTGCTTTGTGATTGGTAATCAAGATTGTTTTTACCTTATCTTCAAATGACCATATCTTGGTCATATGGAAGTATTTTTCAATGCTTGTTTTTTTAAATGGGGTAGAATTTCATGATATTTGTAATGGTGTAGGTGGTTTTCAGTTTTTTTACAATTAAATTTTCCATTGGTGTCATGAGCTTGCATTTTCCTTTGTCTCATTTAAACCCTGTTAGCATTTGCTTGTTGTCATCCTAAATATTATTTGTCATCATGTTTTGTGTTATTTTGTGTTGCTTGACATGTTAAAAGTGAAACCCTAACATCATGGGTTTAAATGATTGCACGTAGTCCTCAGACCACTGTAGTTGATGGAGAGATGACCTCAACACCTATTTGATCCTATTACTGATTTCATGGGTTTTTCTCTTTTGAGAATTTTTTTGGATTTTGTATTTTTGACTAAGTTGGAAGAAACCATGATAAAAACCTAATGGGAATGACCTAAGGCCTCAGGGGATAATAATCCTTGCCTACATTGTACATGCAGAGACCACGTAGTTTGAGCAATTGACTCAAAGCATAAACTTTTTTTTGGGATAAACAACATTAATAGCTTGGATTGATATTCCACTTCTGTGTCTAGAGGATATGTTGTGGGAAATATAATTGAACTAGCTATGGGGTTCAAGAAAATGTTGATATCTTAGACTATTTTTTTGTTTTTTTTTATGTTTTTCAGATGTTTTTGATTTTTGATAATTTTGAGTTTTTAAAAAATTTACCCTCTTTCCTGGGGTGTAAGATGTTGAAAACTTGGATTGATACTTCACTTTATTTTTCTAGAGGATATGTTATGGAAAAGCTTACTTGAACTAGCTATGGGGTTCAAGCACCTGTTGATATCTTAGAATTTTTTAACGAAGGAATAATCCAGGTTGTCGTCATCTTTGATGGTTACCTTGGTAGTGCGTTGGTGGTACACCTTGTTATTGGGATAAAAAAATTCAAAGGTTACCTTGATAGTGTGTTGGTCGTATAACTTGTTGATGGGACAAATTATTTCAAAGATTACCTTGATAGTGCATTGGTGGTATACCTTATTGTTGGGATAAATGCCTAGATCACAATGTGAGCTAGAAGACATAGATCAAGATTTATTCTGAAGCAAGATGCAAGTATTTTCCCCCAATGTCTAGAAATGTAGGTGATGGATTATCTTGTGATAGGATAACACGTTTGGATAGCGTACTCCCTTTGGACAATGCCTCATGGATCAGATAATGTTGGATAGGATAGGATCAATGATAGGGACCCATGTCAAGATGCTTTCCATAAACAAGTGTAAAGTGTATACCAAACATTTGGCAAGATCAAGATAAGTTGGATTTGGATAAAAATAGATTGGATTCATTATGGATAGGCTGAGATGTTTCCACTTGAAATGGCACACGTAGATGCTCGATTCTTACACATGACACATGTTTTCCAAATTTTCATCATGGTACTTGTCCAAAGCACCACCATAGTGGGTTTCACTAGAGGATGGTTTTTCTCTTGAACTTTTTCTTGATTTTTTTACCTTTTTTCTTTATTTTTTAGATATCACACAAGATGTAGGTGTTTACCAGGTTTTAATCATGGTGACCTTTTATTGCTCATGTTGGACCACTTGGTGGTGATGATGTAGATTTTATTTGTGTTGATATGGGTGTTGTTGCTCTCAAGGTGTGCCAATGATATCTTGCTTGAAGGAGTTGTTTTTATAGGATATAGGTGCTTGAATGTAACCCTTGATAATTCTTGTCTTACTTTTTGATACCAGAGTTAAGCTTACATTCATGTGTACATTGTGATAGGGTTCCCTTAGAGTCCTTATGATAAAGAGTTGTTGCCAATGCATGGTTAATACAATATTTCAATATCTTGGATGGTGAAATGCCTTGAAGGATATGAGATTTAGATGGATTGGTTGATAGTTTGGAATCTTTGATTTTCCAAACATGGGATGATGATAAATGATGGGTGGATATGGAGATTCTATTAGGACCAACATCTTGGTATACCTTGTAAGTCGCTCTTGAAGCTTTCTTTTGCATTGCTGGAATTTTTTGATGGATGAACTTCCCTTTTTTATTTTGCCCCATAGTTTCTTCGACTGATAGAGTTTGATAGGGATTATTTTCTTTCTTTTTGTTTTCTATCCATTTGAATCTTTCTTGTCCATATTGTCTTGTTGATTCTTTTTCTTCAATGACTTGTTTCGTTCTTGGGTATAGCTTTTTCTCTTGCCATTGGACCTAATGCGATGGTAGAAATATGTGTGGTTTTGATGACTCATGACATGGCTAGTTGTATCATTGGTAGAAAATTCATCATAAGGACTCTTCATTCTCTCTATGTTGATGCATGCATTAGATAAAGTTGTCCCTAGTATTATGGAGGTATCACTGATATGTTTGGATTCCTTTGAATAACCAAAACCTTGATGCTTAGGATTTCCAATAATCTGCACTAGTTCTAGGATACCCTATTCATGTAGGCCTAATCCTCTACCTTGATAATGCATCCATTGAAAGATCTTATTGGCAATAGGATATTTTTTGTCTTGGAAACAAGGTGCTAATCCTTCTTTGCTTCGTTATGGATCTTCAAAGGTGATAACTTCTTTATTGGTACTATAGCTTTCTATGGAAAACGTAAGTGATCCAAGTTTATAAGTGATAGGATCCTCTATATGTGGGATAACTTCCTGATTGATATCTTCAACGTGATCTTGTGAAATATCAAATTTTAATGCTTCTTCAAGAGGTGTTTCTAATTTACTGTCCACAAAAGAGTTTCCCTCATGATTCATTTTTTATATGCCTTCATAGGATGTTTATAATTCACAAATTATATAAAATTCCCCTTCCGATATGTCTATACATGATGTTTCTCATTCACAACTTATGTATAAGTCCTCTTCCTGATCCCTTTCTGATGTCTTTATATTCTACTATGTCTTGATCTTGTGTATAGATGTTAAGAATAGGAGACTCTTGCTCCTTGGTAATAATTTCAAGAGTATGAGACTCTTGTCTTGGATGAAGATCATCTACATGTTCATTATGATTAAGCATCTCATGGGTAGATGTATGTGTGCTCAGTATATGGATTTGTTATTTTTTTGAAAAATATGGGATGTCTTGGAAGATATCTATCAAGTCATTATGGTATTTTGATGATAGGGATTCTTGATCTTGACCTTGTGTGGTATCATCTTTGATATGATTTGGATCACATTCTTGACATGGATCAACTTCAAAGAAAGGTTTTCCTATAAAGGATCCTTGGATTTCCTCAAAACATGGACATATGGGTGGTAGCTCTTTGTCTAGATTTTCTGCATTGGGTATAAGTGTTAGATCAAGAGTGTCTTGATCCTCAATATGTCTTTCCATGAGGTTGGATGGTTTCAATATATCTTGGACTGGATCATTGCTAGACTTTGGTGATTGATTTTGATCATGCTTGGGAATAACTTCTTGATTTATGTCCTCTTGTTCACTGGATGATGTAGAGACATCGTCATTGTGATTAGTTATAGATATCTCTTGATCGTTGTTTTCAAATTTTGAGGTTGATACATTGTCATTGTTGTCATTGGTAGATGAACCTTGAATGTTGTCTTCAATAGCTATTTATCCTTGATCAATAAGTTCTTGGATGAGATGTTGGAGTGTTGTGCATTTGTTCATTCTATGACCCTTGATTTTTGGGAACTCACATCATTCGTACTGGTTATACAAAGGGAGTATAAATCTTGGTTCATAATAAGTTGGAATATCATTGATTTTGATAAGTTCCTGTTGTACTAGTTAGTGCATGATTACCTCTAAAGTCTCTCCCAAATGGGTGAATTTCCTTATTGGTTGGTAATATTTCCTCTATGGCTTTTCTTGACTGTTTTTCTCTTGATTTTGTGGAACTACTTGATACTATGTTTGAGGTACATTTTGATATTGCACTTGAGGTACACCTTGGTGTTGCAAAACTTCTACATACTCTGATTGAGGTACATTTTGATATTGCACTTGAGATACCCCTTGGTGTTGCAGAACTTCTTGATACTATTGATATTGGAAGTGTTGTTGATGTGGATATTGAGGTGTTTGTGGAATGATGTCCATTTGTTGTGGATATGTAATGTTTTGAATTTTCATATGGCATTGGCAATATGTCAGATTTCAACTTTGTTTAATTTCCTCAAGATCTCTCTCAATTTTATTTAGGGTGATTTAATGTTCTCGACTTATTCCTTGATGGTTATTTTGAAACCCCTGATGTTGTTGCCCTACTTCATGTTGTGACCCTTGATAAGAGTAATTTGGGTAATAGATCGACATGTTTTGGGGATATTTTTTAATACTCAATACCCTATCAAAAGGTCACTTGGTTTATATCCTCATGGGTCTCTTCCATTATTTGTGTTGTTTGTTGGGGGTGTTGGTGTTGTTCTTTATTGCTTTGATTTTCTTCCTATGCTATGATCTTGTGGTTGCCATAAACAAATCAAGTCCCCTATGGAAGAGTGGTGTAATTTTTGAACTCTCTAGGTGACTCAAATACTAAAGACTCAATGTTGTCCTAAATGATAGGATACAGATTATGTGAGATATTGGAAAAGACCTATAATCTAACAATAGTAGAAGGAATACTAGTTCAAATTGTTCCTTGAAGCACATTTATAAAATTTGTATACTAACCTAGTTCTGGTTCTGTGAAGTGCCCAAAGGTGTTTCTTGAGAGCTTTTGGACTAAGGTGCCTAAGTTTGAAATGATGACCTATAGACCTTACCTTAGGGATATTGACTTTGTGTGAGATCATGAAGAGGATATTTACTACCACTTAGGTGGTGGTAATATGGGTCTTCCTCCTTCTATTTCATCTTCCTCTTCCTCTTCGTCTAAGATGATTGATGTGGTGAGGAACTAGAAAGGTGTTTCATTTTTTTGAAATATGAAGGTTCTCAAGTTGCTTAGGATGTTAATTTTCTCATCTTTGATGTATGTGAAACTAGGTTGAAGGATCGGTGCTACAAGGTCTGGTTGCTGAACTGGGGTAGTTGGTCACTAGATGGTCATAAGGTTTAATGGTACTATGAGATGGTTGTTGTGAAGCTCAATACCCTAGGGTTTGAGTGTTGTTTTGGAATGGTACTACTTTTCAGAAATCAAAATGTTGAAGAACTAGGGATGATATTTCACTTCCTTGTCTAGAGGATATGTTGTGGGAAAGCTTACTTTTACTATTTGTGATTCCCAAGTAACTGTTGATATCATAGATGTCTGAGTGGAGGAATGGTCCCAATGGTTTGTTTGATTTTGATTTATGATAAGCAGGATGGAAATAATGGATGAGGGACAATGTGACCTTCTAGTTTTCCAATTGTTTGGTTTGAAAAATGATCCTATAAACACTCTCTCTCAACTTTCTCCATTTTTTTAAGTATGAAAAGTGATAAAACAACACTTGGACTGACTCAAAAAGCATAGACTTATGTGACCTTCATTTCTATAGCTTAAGTTATAAAATCACAACACCCAAGCCATAGTTCCCAAATGTTTACCTTGATTAATGTAACTTGAAATAAAAGCCAGAATGTTCAGAAACCTTTAAGGAAAAATCCTTTCAAGGAGTGCAAACATAAGGATTCTTTCACAAGTATGCTCTAAATCAAAGGGTTTGTGATTCAACCATTTTGTTCAGTGTTTGATTTTTTTTTTCTTTAAATCAATCACAAAATTTTATGTCAAATTATTTTGAATGTTTTTGGATAATAGGGTGGCTTCTAAAAAAAATTGGTTCTTAGTAATAACTGTGAACATAAAATTTTGACACTCACCCGTTGGCCACTTAAGGCTCTTTAACCGTTCCTATTTCACTTAAGTTGTGGGATTAGGTGTAGTATGTTGTTAGCATGGCTTGAAGATACTTTCTTATGATTTCAAAACCTTTGATATAACTCGCTAGAAAACATACTTTGAGACCTTGCAATGAATTCTCCAATACAAGATGTATCTCAAAGAAAGCCCCCTCTTCAAGGTAAAACTTGAAAATAAACTGAAAAGCTCAAAAATGTTCTTTCGCTCACCAAAGATTGCCAAAAAGTGTGAGGGGAGAAGATAAAACACTTCAAATATCCAATCACTAAATGCATGATGAACAATTCATAGAAAATGGATTCTATTTAAACACCTCAAGTAGTGTTATCCCCAAAAATATGTGAATAACATAAACAAATTATTCTTTTTATTTGCACCAATATGAAATTTTCAAGACATCGATCATTTAAGATAGCAATGGTGCAATACAAAAGAAATAACTTGTTCATTTTTAAGCTCCAAACTTGAGTGTTTCTAAGAAATCAGTCTTGGTTCTAACTTGGTCAAAAAAAAGTGAATCAAATGTGCATCAACAAAAAGGGAAATTGTTTTGGCATTTGTATTGAAATTAAAGCTCTTAATTATGAAGACATGAAATGTGTTCATTTTTAGAGCCCCAAAATTGAAGTGTTTTTCTTTGTTCTTTTTATGAACACCAAAATAAGAGTTTGTAATTATGAAAACATGAAATTAGTTCAATTTTAATAACACTAAAATCAAATGTGAGTTTGTGCTTGTTCTTTTTAGAGCACCAAAATCAAGAGTTCCTAAGTTAAGAAAGCTCAAAAATGGTTCAATTTTAACAACACAAAAATCAAATGTGAGTTTTTGTTTGTTGTTTTTAAAGCACAAAAATCAAGAGTTCCTATGTTACTAAAAACTATTTGTGGATCTAAAAATCTTTGACCGATCGTTTTCCCTTCAAAATAGTGAGTTAATGTCACTTGAATCCTACATCAAATATGTTAATACATGTTACAAATTCATAAACAAGAAAAATATTTAGTGGAGAAATTCATTACAATAGTGTAGGATCCATGCACTTGTCTGTTAGAGCAATTGCTCAGTTCCTAGAGCAAATGCTCAGAAACAATGCAGAAGTGCCCCTATCAAAAATAGATGCTCAAATCTGTGAGCAGATGCTACCACTATCAAAAGAAAATGTGAGGTTTTTGGAGCAAGTGCATAGTTCCCATGGAAAGTGTGTAGTTTCCATTGCAAATGTGTAGGTCTTATGAGCAGTGCGTGAAAAATTCATCAAGTGCACTTCCAAGACCTACAACTTCAAGAATAGCTCAGATGAATGCTAGAGGAGGGGACAAGGGTCCCATCGAGCATGGCTGAATGTGTGTGGGGAGAACATTAGATGCAAACAAGATCAAACATGCTTGATACAAGAATCTAAACTAATAGCAAACATATTAATCTAAGATCTTATCCTACACATACAAAATGAAACTAAGTTATTTGAACATACATTTTAAGAAATCTAAAACTACTAAATTGAATGTACACAAAAATGTACAGTGTTACCATCTCATATTGGAGTGTATTTGTCTGATGTTGGGTTGTTCTTATCACCGTGAAGACTCCAAAGTTCGTGTTCAAAAGCTTGAGGAATGATTTTTTGATGTTGGTTGATCGAATAAATGAGGTTGAAGCAATAACAATGTGGTTGTGAATATTAGTAGTACTTCATTGTGCAAGTGATGTTGATTCTCTGATCCTTATTTGTGAGAAAAAGGGTTTGTTATATATAAAATTGATATTCAAAATGGATGATAAAGATTGTGTTGAAGAATATCCAGATCAATGGTCGAAGTGTGTTGAGAGGATTTATATATGAGAAGATTGTGCAAAGTTGATTTCACAATTTGTGTGATTGAGGAATAAATTGGCTAGTTAGGGACTAGATTGATTAGTTAGGATTTTGGATTGATCAGTCAAGATTTACATGACTTAGTTAGGAAATTGATGGCTTAGTTAACAACTTAGATTTCATATTTAGAAATTTAGATTGATTAGTTAAAAACTTAGATTGCTCAGCTAGCAATCTAGATTGATTAGTTAACAACTTAGATTGCTCAGTTAGCAATTTAGATTGATTAGTTAACAACTTAGATTGCTCAGTTAGCAATTTAGATTGATTAGTTAACAACTTAGATTGTTTAATGAGCAATCGTAATTTGCTCAATTAGAAAGTGGGTGAGGAATATGAATTAATCAATTTAATTAATTAATTCCTTTTTGGAGTTGAACATGCAAATCAAGTTTTGATGTTTGCAAACAAAGTTGCATTAGTTTGATTTGATTTTTGATAATTGATTTGAATAGTTTGATTTAATTATTCAAATTTTGGAGGGAAAGTGTCGTAATTAAATTATTATGATTTAACAATTTATTCAATTTAGAGGAATAAGGTGTTTTAGTGACATCTGTAATTAAATAATTGGTATTATTTAATCAATCAGGATGAAATAAAGTGAGATTAGGAATTTATTAAATAAATGAAATTTATTTAATTTGTCAAAAATGATGAAAAAGTGAATTAATTAAATAATATTGTTTTATTCATTAATAGAAGAATTAGGGTTTCAGATGTTGTTCTAATGTTCTGTGATGTTGTGTGATGCTTTGGGGCATTGTGGAATGATTCAAAGACATTTCAGGATGATTATGAGATGTTATAGGATGATTCTGAGGTGTTTCGAGATGTTACAAGATGATTCTGAGATGTTCTAAGACACTATAGGATGATTCTAAGATGTTACAAGATGATTCTAAGATGTTCCAAAACATTTTGAGATGATTCCAAGACATTATGAGATGATTTTGAGATGTTCCAAGACATTCCAAGATGATTCTGAAATGTTCTAAGATGATTTTGAGATGTTTCGAGATGATTCTTAGATGTTTCAAGACATTCTAGGATGATTCTAAGATTTTTTGAGATGATTTTGAGATGTTGCGAGACATTACAGGTGTTTCTAAGATGTTGTTTGATGATGAATTAATTAAACGATGTTAAATCACTTAATAAATAGATGAAAAGGAGTGCCAAAATGCTAGCTCACAAACTAGGACATTTTTAGGTGTCTACAACTTTAAATCAGTCTCACTTATTTGACCCAATCTACGGTGTCACAATATACAAGTATTTTCATAGTTTTCAATTACATATGCAGAGTTTACAAAAGTATTGACTTCCAACTTAAACAGGGTTACTTTCCTTGTTCCTCTCACTATCACCAAATTCCCTCTTACCAATCATTTACCATGCTTATCAAAAGTTACACTTATTCCTAGATCATTCAACTTCAAAACTGAAATCAGATTTCTAGCTACCCTAGGAACATGCAAAACACCAGGAAGGGTTTTAATCCTCTCATCACTAAAAGAAAACTTAACCTTACCCCTTTTGACAATCGGGTATGAAGTTTTATCACTGAGGTAGATTTCACCTCCATCTTATTTCTCATATGTGGTAAATTACTCCTTGTGAGGAGTCATATGAAACAAGCATCTTGAATCAATCAACCAATTTTCATTAGTCATAACTTGAAGACAAAAAATCAAAGCTTCATCACATGAGTTTGAGGATTTCTTTGTGGAGGAATCAACTTGTTTCTTTGGATTTCTACATTCCTTCTTCACATGTCCCATTTTCCCACAATTCCAACAATTCACTCTATTCTTCTTTCCAAGAGTTTTAGACCTTCCCTCAGACTTATCCTTAGGCCTGTTTTTATCTCCTTTAGACCATCTTTCTTTGGGCCTTCCCCTTACATTGAGAGCATCACCTATACTATCCATTGCCTTTTTCCTCATTTCCTGTGACATCAAAGTTGCTACAAGAGCATCCATCTTTGGATCTTCCATGTTTGCAGTGATAGCAAGTATGAAATTATCCCAAGATTTAGGTAAATAATAGAGAAGTATAATACACTTATCTTCTTCTTCTACTTTGACATCAATAGAGGCTAACTAACTAAAAACCAAATTAAAATAATTTAAATGCTCGACTATAGATTCCCCTTCCCTCATCTTAAGAGAAAATTGTTTCTGCTTCAAGTAGAGTTTGTTTACAAGACTTTTCGCTTGATAAATTTCACCTATTTAGTTCCAAAAATCATATACAATCTTTTCCAATGACACATTTAGGAGAACAAAATTAGAAAGACATAGCTTGATAGTGCCTTGTGCCTTTTTACAAATCTTCTCCCAATCTCCATCACTCATTTTCTGAGGTTTCTTTTCATTTATTACAGCTACCCATTGATCTTGTTCTTCAAGGAGATCCTCCATTTTCAGCTCAACTAAAAACCAACTCTATTAAAATTTTCAATATCCGAACAGTTAGAAGTTGCAGCCATGGTTAAACAATAAATACTGCAAAAAATAGCTCAACAAATCTCCCACTAAAACTCCAAAAACCTTTGTTCTACCACCTAGAACACAAAACTGGCCAAGCTCTGATACTAAATGTTAGAAAAATGATAGGTGAACAACAATAATGAAATATTTGATAGATTATTGTAAACCAAATTATGCAGTATAAACCATATGGACATATAAACAATGTTAAGCAATGAAATTGCATAGAATAGAAAGCACAACACATAACACATTATTTACATGGAGAAAACCTTTTGAGAAAAAACTCCACCAAAGAAGAGATGAATAGCTTGTATTAACAACAAGTATGTTTACAATACATCCACTCTAACTCTTCTTCAATCCAACAACATATGTGTACTTGTAAAATATCTCATAGTATCTCCAACTCAACCCCTCAATATATAGACTCATAGGGGCTTAAAATACTGCCATAAAACATTACCATGGGTCAAAACAAGGTTTGGAAATACCATGGTAAAAATTTATTCGACCCATTACATGCTAAACATGGTCTCTTGCCATATATTACACCTTCTTACAAGATGCCATAAGAATCCCTATAAAATAGGAGATTCTCTTACATGCATCATAAACCATCAATAGCTATGCAAAGATTCTCTTATGCGTGTCATAGATTATTCTCACGTCCAAAATGATATCCCCCATTTTTAGCCCTTATAGTTGTTATAGAATCTATTATAACATCCTTAAAAATAGGCTTTCCATGTTATACCACTAAGTGGGCATCTTCTAACAACTAATAACTTATTTTTCAAGGCACTAACATGTGGCAAAAGTGCCGACTCAAAATCTTATGTGCCCCTTTTGATGGAGAAAAAATATTTAATAACATAAATAATATTTATCCATGGGAAAAACTAAAGTAATAATAAATAAACAACTTAGGAATTGCCAAGGTTGAGACACCTTAATTCCCAACACCCTTGAGAGCTACTACTCTCGAAATATAATATTTAATCAAATCTTGACCTAACTTGTCATAATAAAGTATACTAATTCCCTATAGAGATGGATAAATCTTCGAATAGGAGTATAACTTCCTTTAAGTTTTGGCTTTTCATGGTAAACATTGTAGTCTTTTCTACTAAGGATAAATTCAACTATAGATCAACTGGTTCTACTATTATAAGACTTATATTCATAAGTACATACCCACTAAGGTGGTCAAATAACTAGATAGTTATAAAATTATGAGAATAATGAATTCTCCTATTATGTTCCTATAACATCTGGGGTCTAGGCTACTGTCTCTATTCCAAAACCTATCAACCCAAAAGTTTTACCGTTCACCTATTCTTAGGTTTTATAAATAGATAATGATGACACCTTTACCACCATCTTGACATAACCAAGGTCATTAAAAAATCATTGACATCATATCATATATTCATCAAAATAACATTGTTTGATCCAACTAGAGGATTACTTCCTTTTCTCATGATGTAAGACCCCCATTTCCAAGTCATAAGGTTGGGTTCATAACACAACATAAAATATAATGGTGATTTTTGATACTTGATAATATCAAGTTTGTGATCATTTGTTTCACATGCTCAAAACCCTAAAATCTCATACTCAAGTAGTATAACATACTATTGATTCTTAGTTAGTACTCTTAGAGATATACACAACATAGATACTTTTAATCCAACCATTAAACCATATTCTTGGTTACAAGATCATATATATTTAGAATGCATTTAGAGTACATAAATAGTATCATACTGTTCATATTTTTAGATTCATCATTAACAAGATATTATTTTATCTCTTATTCTAAACTAATTGTTCTCACTCTCAAATAATCATATGTAGATCACCTTATTTTCATATTCATAACAATCATTTCTCAAACTTACAAACAAGAGAATATCAAGTTTAGAAATGAATTAAACATGCTTGTAGTTTCTACTTTCGAATTACAATCAAATGCTCCTTGAGATCTCTAGCCTCCAAGCTCTAATCTTCACCTTCAGCTCAACTTTCCTCTAACTTGGAAACAATTACCAGTCCTCTAATATGGTTCTAATACATAATTTAAATTGATATCCAAACTATCATAATATTGAGAGCAACAAAATACAATTTTTGTGCATCCATTATACTTGGAAACCAACCCAAATAACATCTTAACCTTCTAATTTTATAGCATAAAAGATTCAACCATTATGCTCTCCACTACTGCTAATTACGGTGCCCCTCATTAATGTAGAATTAAACTACCATAATGCTGCTAACTAACTTTCACTAACTTCCATTAATTAGCCATTACGAAAAATAGTTTGAGAACCATAAAAAATAGACTGAAGTCTTTATGACTATGTTTACCCACATTGAGATGGTTACAAATTAGGTATAAATCAATCTTCCACAACCTGCTCAAAACTCCACATTAAAATTATGTTCTTCGTCGACTCAATTAGAGTATTTAAATAGAAAAAAGCTTGCCACGTGGCTATAAATTCACATTTGTTGGTTGAATAAGTTGCTCCCTAAATAGGGGTATGAAACTTTCTCACTAACCACTTTCAGTTTGTTGCAAATAACATTCTATTTGATGACTGGTTCACCCTTCTCAGAGAGTCAATATTGACTTATTCACAGCTAATTTTAATGCCTTTAAAACTGAAATCAACTCGCCACTATTGGAGTTGTTCAATACCATTTAAGTTTGCTCATAAATCTACCTTCTAATAGGCACGTGAGTCTTCTCAATTGCATGCACATGCTTGCTATATTTTTGCATATTTAAAAGGTTCATAATAGTACTTGTTTTCACAAAGATTTGTGCCCCACACATAGACTATTTGAAAGTCTATCCATTGCATTATTAGCTGCCCATTCATGGATATTTATCTTGTCATAAATTTACATTTTTATTAGCTACTTTTCAGCTATAATGCAACCTCCTAAACGGTTTTATTATTTTGGATTTTTAAGCCTCTTGAATTTATCAAAATTATTAATTCTTAACACCTCTTTGCAATATTTAAATGACTAATAAATACTCAAAATATTACTTCATATCCATATATATATACATGTATTTAAATGATTAAACCATTTAATCTTAATGCATTCTTGTATACAAATATACACATTATCACTTCCATATATGAATATCATAATGAAAATATCAATACTAAATCCACTTTGACAATAATGATATATGTATATATATACAATCAATATGTTAATTATAAATATCAATAATCCTATAGACTTCTCTAAGGAAACCAACATGACTTGACTTAGGTTTATGTAACCAAGAGACATAACTAAAGATCAACTTAATCAATTATGATAGCATCTAGAACCTGACCTATGCACAAACAATGAACTTAGATGGCTTTACTATTCAATTCTTATTCATACCCTTCTCGTAGGTGATACTCCCCCTCTCTTTCTAGAGCGTGTGAAATCCTTCCTGGATGTTGACTTGGAAAGAAACACACATAGTTTGCCATATCATTTATATGGGTGAGTGTAGGATCATGGGGCTCCAAAAAGTGGTGATATGACAAAAAAATGGATGATGACGTTTTATCCAAATTTGATGAAATGAAAAGGGTTTATTGAGAAAATTGTCAACTTTCCAAAATATAAGATATGCCCTATTTGGAATTAAATAGATAATTATTAATGATTTTCTACATATATTCTGACTAAAGTCATCATTGATTGGCTGATTAAAAAATATCTACAATTCTTAAAAAAATTCACGTTTTTTGAATCTGAAAAAATATGGCACATTGTATGCTTCCCATGTACTATAGGATAGAAAAAAAGAAAAATTGAATTTCATAAATTTTTGAATAGGTTATGGTGGTCAGACAAATGAGATTTAATAATTTTAAAAAGTTTTAATAAACAATTCATAACTAATTACTTACTTGCAAAAAAATACCAAAACATATGTGGAACATCCATGCAAGTTTCCTCTACTTATATTGAAATTTTCAAAAAAATATATTATTTTTTTCTTGTACTTAGGTTGGTCAAACGTACACTTGCTTTTTATTTTTTCCTGAAAAATTTAGTACTACTACATCAAAATTTCAAATTTTCATCAAATAGATTTAACTTTTTCCAAAAAATGAATAGTATATTAGAAACTACATTCAATTTGCTACAAATTTTGTTCTTACATATTTTTTAAATTTTGGTAATAACTTGTTCAAATATTTATGTCAAATTGCCTAACTCTATTTTTCTAAATTTTATTACCACTTAAGGGCCTAGTTTGGACCTCCATGATCTTGCACTGACCCATATTTCATCTATATCATTGCATGCTCATCAATATTTCCATTGAATAAAAAAACCATTGTATTGCATTTAATTCATCATAGCATTCATCTTTCAAAGCTTTATAATTACTCAATCATCTATGCTTCTAACATAAGGGTAAGTGCACCAATCTGTGACACAATTTTGGCTCTTAAGATGCCACTTTTTTTTTCTGAAATCAGAAAAATTTGATTTGCACGAGAAAATGAAGATAGTTATGCTCAAAATTTTAAGATGCGGCAAGAACAAAAGTTGAAATGCTCCGAGTCTAGTTTCTAGGCTACTTTTTTTTTAAATTAATGAATATTAAGGGTCTCAAAAAGGGGGGGACCCAAAATAGGTCCTATTTTTATAAAAAAAATAGCATAGCGCCTGAGGGCTCCCTCCTTTTTGATCAATTTTTTTTTAGAATTTAAAAAATCCCAACAGTGAGAAATTAGCTAACACCATGTAGTTTATCCTCGTTCTTTTGGATAATTTTTTTAATGAATATATAATATTTTATGAATTTTCAAAGTGGACACATCCTGAAAAGCTGAAATTTGAGTGTGCTCCCCCCCAATTTTTTTGCAAACTAATCGAAAATTGATTTTTATTTTTCATCATGTCTAGAATGAAGTCTAGTTTCAAAAAATTTAATTTTTTCACGTTCCAATGAACGAGTAAAAATCTATCCTAAACCTAGCACATGTTGGTCTTTTACCAAAAACTAAGGCATTTACAATAGAAGCCATGGATCAAAACCTTAACTAAATCAAAATGAAAAAAGAATTATATATTTAAATAGCTAAGAAATATTTTAATGCTATCATGGTTTTTTTATAAACTTGCATTGAAAGACATGCAAATGAGACGGGGAGCACGGATGAAAATATGAGGAAATTTTGCACCCTTTCAAAAAATCACGTCATTTTCATGAAATGGTTGTCCAAACCTTTGGGTCAGATGCCCAATGCAAAATCCAACCCATAGGGTTGGTATTTCCCAATGCAACTTATTTGGCACACACCAAATGGGCTGCTTCATTTGGCGTGTGCCAAATTTGGCAAGCGCCAAATGTCATTCATGACTTTTGGAATGCATTTTTGTGAACTCTTTGATTTTCGCTTTCTCTATCAGGTAGACTATATACATGAAATAAACATTTAAGTATAAGTTGACATTTACATATGGAAATTTACTTTCTTATACTTTAATTTATATTTCATGTATATATAGGCAAGATGTTTGAAAATGGTTTCAAATCTCTAGGAGTTATAATGCAAATTCTAGTTTTTGGAAGGTCTTAAAAATTTCAGACTTAGTCAAATTTCAATAATCAGCATGCCAAATTTCAATAATCAGGAGGTCAAATTTTAGTACTCAGGAGGTCAAATTTCATCTTTCTCTCTCTATCTCACTCATTTTCATCTCTTATTATCTAGACCTCTCTCTCTCACTATCTCCATCCCTTTATCTAAAATATCTTCCTTGAGCTCAAGAACTATGTATCTACATGTCCATCTCTCTCTCCTTCCCTCTCCAATATCTATCTCCCTCCCTCCTTCCCTCTCTACATTTCTCTATCTCCCATACCTCTCATTTTATCTCTATATATCTCTCTCTACTCTCTATATCACCTCTCTCTATACCTACCTATCCCTCTCTCCCTCTCTCCCCTCTTTCTCTCTCACTCTCTCCTTCCCTCTCTACTCTCTATCTTGCCATTCTCTCTCTCCTTCCCTCTCTAGTTCTCTATATCTCACTTCTCTCTCCTTCCCTCCCTCCCTCTCTAATTTTATCTATCCCCCCTCTCTCTCATTCCATTTCTACTTCTCTCTATCTCACCTCTCTTTCTCCCCTTCTCTCTCCCTCTCTCTTCCTTTCACCTACCTTTTCTCTCTACTTCTCGCTATCTAACCTATCCCTCTATACATCTTTCTCTCTCCCCCTCCTTCCCTCTCAATCTCTCCACCTTCCTCCTTATCTCTGTACTTTTCAGCTCCATCACACATCTCTATCACCTATCTCACTTCTCTCTTTCCCCTTCCCTCTCTACTCTCTTTCTCTCTATCTCACCCCTCTCTCCCTACCTATCCCTCCCTCCTCTCTTATCTCTCTCACCTCTCTCTCTCCATCCCAACCTCTTCCACCCTCTCTCCTTCCCTCTACACTTCTCTTTATCTCATCCTCCCTCTATCTACCTAGACATCTCTCTATTTTTGTCTCACCTCTCTCTTCATCCCTACCTCTCCCTATATCTCTCCTTTCATATCTACTTCTTTCTACCTAGTTGTCCATTTATACCTATTTCTCTCTCCCTCCTTGCCTCCTCTCTCTCAATATCTCCACCTTCTTTCTCTCTCTAATTCTCTCTCTATAACCTCTCTCTATCTCTCTCCTCCCTCTCTACTCTCTCTATCTCTCCCTCCCTCCCCCTCTTTGTATCTCTCCTCTCTCCCTCTCCCTCTTTCTATCTCTCTTTTCCCTCTCTCTACCTATATCTCTCTCCTTATATCTATCTCAACTATCCATCTTCACCTATCCCTCCCTCCTCTCTCTCTTCCACAAAAATTCACTCAACATCTCTTTGTCTAACCTACCCCTATATACCTCTTTTTCTCTCCCTCTCTCAATCTCTCTACCTTCCTCATAACGCCTCTACTTCTCTCTATCACCTCTCTCTCTCCCCCTTCCCTCTTTACTTTCTTTCTCTCTATCTCACCTCTCTCTCCTTAAATATCCCTCCCTCCCTCCTCTCTCTCTATCTCTCCCTCCCTACCTCTTCTTCCCTCTCTCCTCCATTCTCTACTTCCCTTTATCTCCCCCTCCCTCTCCTTACCTACCTCTCTCTCTCTCTTTATTTCACTCTCTCACCTCTCTCTAAATCCTTATATCTCCCTCGATCCCTACCTCTCCATCCATCTCTCCTTCCCTCTCCACTTATCTATGTTTCCCTTTACTGTCTCTACCTACCTCTCTCTCTCTCCATCCCTACCTCTCCCTCCAAATCTCATCCCCTCTCTACTTCTCTCTACCTACCTATCCCTATATACCTCATTATGTCTCTCCCTCTCTCCCTCCTTCCCTATCTCAATCTATCCACCTTCCTTCTTCTCTCTCTAAATTCTCCCTCCATTCCCCTCTCTCCTTCCATCTCTACTCTATCTCTATCTCAACTCTCTCTACCTACATATATATCCCTCCCTCATCTTTCTCTCTCATCTCCCTCCCTCTCTCTCTCTCTCTCAAGTCTCTCTATCTCTCTCCCCTCTACCCTTAACTCTTAAACCGGGTAAACACTTAAAACCCTCTACCCTACACCATCAACCCTCTACCCTATATCTCTCTCCCACTCCCTCTCTCTCTCTCTCTCTCTCTCCCACTCCCTCTCTCTATTTCTCTCTCTCTATCTCATGTCTCTCCCTCCTACCCACTCTCCCTATCTCAAGTCTCTCTCTCTCACCCACTCACTCACTCCTATATCTCTCTGCTCTACCCTTAGCCCTCTACCCTCTATCTCTCTCCTACTCGCTCCCTCACTCTCTCAGGACTCTCCCTCCTCTCCCCTCTCCCCCTCTCAGGTCTCTCTCTCTCTCACTCACTCACTC
>CM021100.1:810986295-811191078 GCA_007115665.2 Sequoiadendron giganteum | reverse complement strand
TTCAATCCTAAACCCTTAACCCTAAAACCTCAAACCCTATACCTTGTACACTATATGTTGGACCCTAAACCCTAATCCATCAACCCTATACCCTCAACCCTCTACCCTCATCCATAAAATCTTGACCCTCAACCCTTAAACCCTAAACCATTAAACCCTTAACCCTCAATTATCAACCCTCAACCCTCAACCCTTAATCCCTTAATCCTCAACCCTTAAACCCTAAACCCTAAACCCTTATACCCTCTACCTTCTACATTAGACCCTCAATGCTAATCCTTCAACCATATACCCTTAAACCTATACCCTAAACCCTCTACCCTCAACCCTAAACCCTTAAACCTTCTACCCTCTACCCTTAACCCTCTACCCTATACCCTCAACCCAATACCCTAAACCATCAATCCTATACCCTCAATTCTCAACCCTCTATCCTATACATTAGATCCTCAACCCTCATATATCTCTATCCCTCTCTCCTCTTCTCTCCTTCTCTCTATCTCACTTCTCCCTCCATGTCTCCCTCCATCCTTCCCTCCCTCTCTACCCTAATCCCTCAACCCTATACCCTCAACCCTTAAACCCTTAAACACTCAACCCTCACCCCGATACCCTCTACCCTAAACCCAATACCCTCTACCATCAACCCTTAAACCCAAGTAAACTCTATACCCTAAGCCCTCAACCCTCAACCCTTAATCCCTTGACCCTTAAACCCTCTACCCTCTACCCTCTACCCTCTACCCTCAACCCTCAACCCTTAAACCCTCTATCCTCTACCCTCTACCCTATAAATTAAACCCTCAACCCTCAATTATCAACCCTTGACCCTTAATACCTCAACCCTAGGTAGGTAGGGGAACATAGGTGAGATACAAAGTGATGAAGGGAGAGGTAGGTAAAAAAAGGGATAGGGGAGATAAATATAGGTAGAGAGGGTAGGAGATGTAGAGAGAGGAGAGATAGAGATAATTAGAGAGGGGAGGGAGGGACAAGTAGGGAGGAGATAGAGGTGTGTGTGTGTGCGAGAGAGAGAGAGAGAGAGAGAGAGAGAGGAGACATGATTGAGATATAGAGTGATGGAGGGAGAAGTGGGTAAAGAGAGGGAGAGGGGAGATAAAGATAAATATAGAGGGAAGGAGATGTAGAGAGAGATGATAGATAGAGAGAAGTGGAGAGTGGAGGGATGGTGGGAGAGGAAAGGAGGAGATAGAGGTGAGTGTGTGTGAGAGGGAGAGAGAGTGAGAGGAGAGAAAATGAGGGGATAGAGGAAGGGGGAGAGAGAAATAGATTAGAGAGGGAAGGGGGGAGAGATATAGAGTAGAGAGGGAAGGAGAGAGTAAGAGAGAAAGAGGGGTGAGGGAGAGAGTGGTAGGTAGTGGAGGGAGAGGTAGGTAGAGAGGGAAGGAGAGAGGGATGGATAGGAGGGAGAGAGGGAAGGAGGGAGAGTGATATGGAGAGAGTGGTGAGATAGAGAGTAGAGAGGTAAGGAGAGAATGAGAAATAGAGATAAAGAGAGAGAGGGAGGTTGGAGGGAGGGAGAGGTAGAAAGGGATAAGTGAGACATAGAGAGGGAATGAGGGAAAGTGGGATAGAGAGAATGGTGATTTAGAGAGGAGGGAGTGAGAGGGAAGGAGGGAAAGTGGGAGAGAGGGAATGGTGATTTAGAGAGGAGGGGGTGATAGGTAGGGATAGAGATAATGGTGAGATAGAGAGGAGAGAGTGAGAGAGAAGAGAGGGATGGAGAGACAAGAGAGAGGTAGGTAGAGGAAGGGAGAGGAGAGATAGAGAGTAGAGAGGGAAAGAGGTAGGGAAGGAGGCATAAGTGAGATAGAGAGGGATGGAGAGAGAGAGTGATGGAGGGAGAGGTATGTATAGAGAGGGAAAGTGAGAGGAGAGATAAAGAGTACAGAGGGGAGGGAGAGGTAGGGAGATAGAGGTGTGTGTGTGAGTGAGAGAGAGAGAATGGTGAGATAGAGAAAAAGATTGATTGAGAGAGAAAGAGGGGGAGGGAGGGAGGGACAGATAATAGTGAGAGAGATTAGGAGGAGAGACAAAAAGAAGTGGAGGGAGGGTGAGGTCGAGAGAGGGAGGGAGAGGAGAGATAGAGAGAAGTAGAGAGGGGAAGATGGAGGGAGGGAGTGTTAGTGAGGGAGATAGAGGTTTTTGTGAGAGAGAGATAGATATAGAGAGTTGTGAGATAGAGAGGGGAGAGTGAGAGAGAATTATGAGGTAGAGAGGAGAGAGTTAAAGAGAAAGTGGGGGAAGAGAGGGATAAAGAGTGAGAGAGAGATGTAGGTAGAGGGAGGGAGAGGAGTGATAGCGAGTAGAGAGGGAAAGAGGTAGGGAGGGAGACATAAGTGAGATACAAAGTGATGGAGGGAGAGGTAGGTAAAGAGAGAGAGAGGGGAGATAAAGATAAGTAGAGAGGGAAGGAGATGTAGAGAGAGAAGAGATAGAGAGAAGTAGAGAGGGGAGGGAGGGAGGAAGATGTATGGAGGAGATAGAGGGGTGAGAGAGAGAGAGAGAGGGGGGAGAGAGAGAGGAAGGGAGAGAGAGAGGGAATGGAGAGATAGAGAGTAGAGAGAAGGAGAGAGAAAGATGATACAACTTGTTGACTACTAAAATTTGACCTCCTAATTACTGAAATTTGAATTGCTGATTACTAAAATTTGACTAAGTCTAAATTTTTTAAGATCTTCCAAAAACTAGAATTTGCTTTATAATTCCTAGAGATCTGAAACCACTCTCAAACATCCTACCTATATACATGTAATATAACTTAAAGTATAAGAAAATAAATGTTCATAAGTAAATGTCAACTTATACTTAAATGTTTATTTCATGTATATAGTTTCCCTGGAAGAGAAACTGAAAATAAAAGAGTTTAGAAAAATGCATTCCAAAATTCATTGCAAAAAGAAAGATAACTCATACTTATTCACTCATTATAAAATTCAAGCCATTTGGCGCTCACCAAATGGTTAAGCCATTTGGAGAGCGCCAAATTTGGCGAGTGCCAAATAGGCTCAGTACTACCAAGCCTATTTGGCAAGTGCCAAATTTGGTGCTCTCCAAATTTGGCGAGCATAATATGGCCTATTACAGTTTTTTTTGCAATGTGGCACCGATTGGTGCACTTACCCATAAGGTGAAAATTAGATTTCAATTCAAGGATGGTGTGTTAGTGTTGACATTTCATGCCACCCTTTATGACCCATGATTGATAATTGATCTAAGAGATCCTACATGGGCCATCTTGCATGAATTTTCCTTGAAGGGTCCTAAAATTTGCTAAACCTAGGTTTTTGGGCTATCGGGATTATTCTTACCTCTCTACTCGCATGCTTTCTTCATCGTTCCCACTCCTTCTTCTCTTCCTTCCATTTTCCCCTAAGTGTTTCAGGTTTCATCCATTGGAGTTACCCTTTAACCCTTACCACTTCCCTTTGGTAATCCTTAAGCCTTACCTCCAATCACGAAAGTCTTGAAGAGTCTTTTCAAGATTTGTCTATCTTGACTTGTCAGACTTTAGGGGTCGGGCTTCCATCTTATCTCTTTCCATATTTTCATCATAAGAAGTAGAGATTCCTCCTAACCCCTGATCCCCAAAACATCCTCAACCTTCAACTTTAGACTTTCTGATTTCTTCCTTCTTCTTTCTCACTTTCACTGCTTCCTTCGAAAATTTGACTAAGTGTCAGGTTTTAGGACTTCAAGCTTTGGCCTTATCCTTTACCTCTTACCTTTCTTCAGTAAGAGGTAACTCTTCTCTTTGATCCAAAGTAGCTCCTTTCGGACTTTAGCCTTTGGTCTTCCCTTTCATCCTTTTCATCTCTATGATAAGGCATAAGCCTCCTTCTTGACCTATAAAGCTCAAAAAGGATGATCCTTCCAGACTTTGGGATTCACTCCTTCGACCTTGTCTCTTATTTTCTTCTAGTATGCAGTATGAAGTAGGGTCAATGCATGATCCCCGATGAAGATGTTTTTTTTGTGGCTCCAAACCATTTAATTATTTGCAAAGGTTTCCTTTTAGGCCCAATGCTTTGACCTTTTTGTGGATTTGGTATGTTTTTTGGGTGATTCCATTAATGCTCAAACACCTTCCCTAGCTACTTGTTTTGACTTATGAGCTTCAAGGAAAAAATTCAATACATTCTCTGACTTCTTCACGCGTATTTTATGGGTTCCCATGCTCATTTATTTATATGGTATTATCTTTTCTAATCGGTCATTACCTAAGATCATAATTTTCATGAGAGGGTTTCTTTATTTCATGCAAAACCTTCATTGTTAACCTGGTTAGGGTTAGGTTTCAGTTTGTGTTTCCAAGTTACGCTTGATCTATAAAGGTAATAAATGTATTCATTTTAGAGGTTCTTCCTCTAGCTCCTCCAAGGTTTTTCTTTGAAAAACTTATGCATTTTCCATATCTTCAATTGTAAAGATTATCTTTTTTCCTGTACATCAATGAAATCAACTAATCTTGCCTCTTCTTAGATTCTTTATGTTTGTGTATGTTCATTACCTGCATATCTAAGTGTTTTTTCTCTCTTTCCATGCATATATGTTTGAGTTAGATTGTTTATAGTTGCTTCTTTAGAATATCCCTTTCCTTTGAGCACCATGTAAAACCATAACCTCCATGATTTCCTTTTGGAATCAACCAAATAGAGATCTGTGTGAGTCCCCTGGTCCCTCTTCATCAAATTTTTTGTGTAATCTTGGTCAGGAAGAAACAACTTTTCTATCTTGGTGTATCACCTCCATTTCCCTTTCATGCATTCCTTCTCCCCTTTCCCTTATGAGCTATTAGAGTAGGATAGTGGTAGGATTTCATGTGTTGGGTTGGGCTATCACATTACACTTGGATTGAAAGAGGAAGTTAGCCTTCTCTAGAGATTCAACCTCATACACACAAAGGTCTCATGCCTTGAGGTTGTTTCCATTATGTCATTGGAATGTTGGACTTCATGTTTAGTAGGGTGCAATTCACGTGACAATAATAACATACCTCCCCCATTAGGGATCATCATCCCTAATGATTCAAGGTATCATAATATACAACAAAAATTTTATTTTTTATTTTCAGATTCAAGCTAAAGATGTAAAAATTCTTGTTTAATCTCATTATAATTTTCTATTATATAATTGTCCTCTACAATCTGGTCCCACTAAACCTTGCATTGAGTGGGCTTATTAATTCTTAAGTGGAGATTGTATCATTTAGGCACTCTTTCTATTATTAATAATTTTCTTAGTATTCTCTTTCATCATGATATCTCTTTTGTCTAATATTGGCTCTTGCTAGCCTTTTCTCAATCAACTTGATCTATTCTTCCATTTCTGATAGCATTTATGGACCAAGGATAATCATTTTTTCTATCTTCCCTAGCTTATAGGAATTCAACACTTTTTTCCATAAAATGTTTCAATAGATCCATTTAAATTATAGAATGATACGAGTTATTATACATAAATTCAACAAGTGGAGATAATCCTCCCACTAGTATTGTTGTCCCATGCAATACACTCACAAAGGATCCTCTAATTCCTAGTTTACTCTCTTCGTCCAACCATCTGTCTCTAGAGGATATGCTAAACTTATGTTCAATTGAATTCTAGGTACCTAGTGAATAATTTTTTCCAAACCTTAAAGTCATACATAAAGTCATACAATTGTACCTATTTGAGATAATTTTCTTAGGAACATCATGAAATCTGAATAGTTTCCCAAAAAATTACGGGCTATGAATAGTGCTCCATCTGTCAAACTCTTAGGTATAAAATGTCTACCTTTGTGAGTCCATCCACCACTACCATTAGTGAATTATGCCTATTCCTAGACATAGAGAAATCCTACACAAATTCTATATTAATGGTCTATCATTCCCATTCTGGGATCTCATGAGGGTATAAATTCTTGTTGGTTGGTAATGTTCCACTTCCACCCTTTGACATTCTATTATACTACATATCTTGTAGCATACCTCTTCATTCCTTCTAAAAATTTAGTGGCTTTTCATCAGCCAAATTGTTTTATCACACCAAGACATTTTGAATAAGGTACATAGTGATCCTCTCTCCACACTATATTCTTTAACTCATTTGGGTTTGAACCATACATTCTTTCTTTAATTCTTAATAGCCCATCTAGCTCAAAATTAAACCCATTGTATCTTGGATATTGGGGGGTTATCCCTAATAACTTAGTTGAACTACTCATAATATTCATCTCCCTGGACTTTTACAACACCTAATCCTTGCAATCATTAGTATAGAGATCATCGAGGAGTTATCCCTCTATTTACTTAAGGCATCCACAATCATAGTGTTTCCTCACCTTCGGTATTTTATCTCAAAATCATGGCTTATTATTAGCTCTAACCCTCTTCTATGGTGAGCATTGACATGAATTTTGTTAAATAAGTACTTAAGACCTTAATGTTTAACTTTAACTCAAGGGTTTCCTAAGAAATTAATTCTACTACATTCACAATGAATGAGAAATTATTGCTAGTTCAAGCTCATGTGGAGCATATTATTTCTCTTATATATTTAATTTTCTAATCTCATAGGTGACATCCCATCCTTCTTACATAGTCACACCACCTATCCCCTCTCCTGAGGCATTAGTGTTGATGACAGTTTGACCCTCGAGATTAGGCTCTTCTAAAATTGGTGCCAAAATTAACTCTCTTATAATAGGTCAAATTCCTTATCATATTCTTTTGACACTTCAAATATTTTTCTAATAGCTCTGACATCTAAGTTTTTTACTCCAAGCACTTAGATATTCACACACAACAAAGTCACTTCCAAGCTAGAAAGCATATGCATACAAGAAATTCATTTGTTTTTATCACTCAACATCTAATTCTATTTCATTGAGAACAAAATGAAAGCATTATTAGTATAACTAACATAAACACCAAGACTTTACCACACTCTATGCCATCCACTCCCTTGTACAATCTATTAGGGGTTCAGCATGAACATGATAGGGAAAAGATCATAAAAGAAGATCAATAATTTCAAAAATTTAGAATAGTCACCACTAGGATAAAGTATAATTTTGTAGTGTAGAAAAATTCGTCACTTTACATTTTCACACCTAATTAGGAATTAATATTAAAGTTAACTTAATTATTCCTTAATTTAGTGTTGTAATCTGTATTTTACATATTCACATTAAGTTTAGGGCCCTATTAATTAAAATGGACTTAATTGTACCTTAATTTTGGTGTTTTAGAGTGTACCTCTTTACACTTTCACACTTATCTAGGGCTCCCTTAACTAATTGAGGTTAATTTTCCTTAATTGGACCCTTTAATTCAAATCCAAGCCTAATTAATTGTATTTTCTAAAGAGGAAACCCATGATTCATTAAGGCCTAAACACAACACTTCTCATTGAGCAATGTATGTCCTAGGTGAGTGACCTAGGACCCATTCGCCCATGGGAAAATGGGTCGTCACTTAGACCTAGGACCCTAACTTAATTTATGTTTTTGGTAGTATTTTTACATATTCAAATCTATATTCAAATTTTGGCTTGTGTTATTTGAATTTTAGGAAATTAATGTTACATACCTATAAATATAAGGTCATTTCACTATGTTTCACCTAATATTTTCAAGCTAGCAATTTTATGATAAAATTCAAGTTATCATAAGAGTACTTTCAAGACACAATTATTAGAGAATTTCAGGGCATTCCTTGAAGAATTATTGCAGCAATCAAGATCAAATTCTCATATCGAAGTCTTCTTGCATCATGCATGATATTGGAGCTAATACATTGATGTAGTTTTCATGATCCATTCAAGCATTCAAGGCATTATTTTAAATCAAGTTTCAAGGTCAAGATCCACATCCATTGAATCCATTTTATGCTAGTTATAGATCTACATTCCAAGGTTTGGTGAGTTGTGACATTGCTTTATTCACTCATCATTAATTTCATGCTATTTCATTTCATTAAAAGGTTTAATTACCAAAATGGGGTTTGAAAAAGGAAAACCCCCATTCACCAAAAAAAAAAACATTTTTCCCTCTTGATTTGTGTTTGTAGATTTAGGTGGAAGACATCTTGGAGATCTCTTGAAGAGAAAAATTGAAGAATTTTTCAAAGTTACAAAAGTTTTCAAGAAATTTTTCATCTCACGAAAACTCAAATATAGAATTTATCTCTAGCTTTTTGAACCTGAAACCTAGGAAAATTGGGAGATTCAAATCTATTGTAGAGGCTCCCAAAAGCTAGAGAAAAACCCTAAACTATGACCTATTCACCCCTAGGAAAACGAGTCCCAAATCAACTTTAGAAAAGCACTTTTGGTGACTGTTACACACCTTCTTACCTCTCTTATATCTACAATTTGATTTTTGGTTCCATCATTTTTATTTTAATCTTCAAGATCCAAGTTTTAGATTGCATTATGGAGTTAGTTTTCTATTTTTAATCTTTCTCCCCAAAGTGTTGTTTAATAAGGACCACCATCCTTGCAAAAAAGGAAATTTATAGATTCACACTTTGACTTGACTCACCTCAAGGTTTATAGTCTTTTCATTGTGTGGATCTCATTTCCTAATGAATTGAGGAAGATAGATCCATCATAACCCTATTTCCCTTGATTTCTATTGGTGAACCTATTTTCATCATTTCAAATCCCAAGAGGAATAATTATCAATTCCATCAGTAAATCATAAAATGCATGCAATGAAACAATAAGTCAAGTGTGACAAAGGCCACAAAATAAACAGATGGAAAATTTGGTGACTACTCCAATCATGAATAAAATTTTAAAAATCAATACTGACCTATGAGTAACAATGAAAGGGTTAATCAATAACCAAAATTAAGCATCAAACTGTGGAAACATGAATGCATGAATTGTGTGACTAAGTTTATCCACATTGGAGGGAGTGATGGATACATGCCACCTTGGGGGTACTGTTTCCAAAGTGCATTAGAGAGAGCATGCTCAATCACAATACAAACATAGTGCATCATTTTCACTCAACCATGCTTGATGGGAACCACACTAACTCATAAACTACATCATGATATGTTGATATTATAATGCAAGAATACACAATAAGGGTTTACTTATGACATACCCAATCTCCATTTGTAGAAGGGTAGGGCTTCACCTAGGTACCACTTAATGAGGGTTTTTATAGTCACGTGCAAAAAAAAACCAAAGACCTCATACGATGAGCATCGCATCAAAGAGTGATCATTCTCCACTTAGGAAACTCTCAACTAGGGGTATATTTTTATCCCTATCAAACATGTGTTAGGGTCTAGGAGTTACTCTCTCCTTAAGCACACTGCATGGGTTGGTTCACATTGAACTTCACTAAATTCCACTCAAGGCACCCATGGAGCCAAACTCTAACTCAACTTGTGGTATATGACCTTGGTTGCCTTCTCCATCGACTTCATTTCTTGTTTAATTTTTTTTACAATATTTCTAAAGGTTTCCTTATCTCCAAAACATATCTTATCATTATGATTGTTTCATTTAATAGTTTTCATTAGAGCCTCATGCTCTTTCTTGGCTTTAAGATACCTCTCGTTGTCAGGAACAGATTTCTTGGTAGCCATCTTTAACTTTTCCATTTTGGCACATGGATATATAAACATTAACCACTTAAATGTTGGAAGTTATAGCTATGTAGTGAGATCATAGGCCCAAACTATGGAACTTGGTAGCTCTGATACCACATGTAGCAACCACAACCTTATATTAAGCATTTTACATAGAATTTTTACCATAAACTAAAAAGTATGTATTCCATAAAAATAGGACATAATTTTTTTTTTCCATAAATGAAAGTTACATCTGCATAATTGATAACATACGAATCATAAGCATTGCATAATAATTTCATTACTTTTTCAAAATAGGAAGTATAAACTTCTTTTCTTTTCAACTTTTTCCACATGAATAATTCCAAATATATAACATAAACAAATAAGGAACAAGGTCAGAGATCCATATTTGGATACTTTCATTATTTCTATCTCCTAAGACTTGGCATGTCATCTACAAGAGGGAGAGAACCACCTATGTGATTTACCTCCAACCATAGACCAATGATCCCTCACACACCTTCCTAATTGGAAGTGGCCCTAACTTTCAATGAAGGAAATGGTTAAGAACCCCTAGTAATAGCCATATGAGCTCTAGTGTTGTTCCCTACCCAACCAATACCGCCATTCAACTATGGAGACCTTCCAAATATGAATAAAAACTATTATTTAGTTAAGTATTCAAAACATAGTGAACCGACAAGTGTAAGAAGAGACTATTGCACTCACTTTCACCAAAGTTATTTGTAATAAATACAATCACTATTTACTTGGAGAAAATTAATTTGTTCACTCACTCTACTCAACTTGGAGAACTTAATCTAGCTTATGGTTAAAACATATTGTAGACCATTGGTTAACACTTCATACATATTTTCATTTAAAAAGTGATTCCTTTATCTAATTTATACTCCTAGACACCTATCAATCTCGAGCATAATACTATCCCTTGACTAATGTCCATCTTGAGTATAGTACTACCCCTGGATGCTTGTCAATCTCGAGCATAGTACTATTCTTTTTTGTCATTATTTATTTGGGTTGGTTAAGTATTCCTAACTTTAGAACACCCATTTACATCCACATAACATCTTGGGCCTTGTCAACTACCATATGTTCAAGTTCTTACTTAATTATTTGGTAAACAACCTGATTGATTATACTTTTTTGACCTTGAATACCTGAGTTACATTCTCATAAATTCTTGGGACTTGGAAACTACCACTTATTCAATTCCTATGTATTAACCATGGGAGTATTTCCTCTCCCATTCCATGCATAAGTAGTTGATATTGATGGACCACTATCTTTGATTAGACTCTCTTGGTCACAACTAAAAGTATAAAAAAAAAAATCATCATATATAAATAATAAATATTCATCTTGAACTGAATATTCCTTCTTCATATTATAGTCTTAGATGTCTAGTATTTAGTTCCACTACAAAATCCTTTCTTAGAATGTGAATACCCACTAAGTAAATAACTCATTTGAGTTGTTAGTAATTCTTGACTCAAGCCACCAAAGTTACTTTCATGTACCTACTTGGGTCTTGGCTATACCCACTTGTCTGAATATTTATTGTACCCCTTGAGAGCTACTACTCTCAAAATATAATCTTTAACCAAATATTGACCCATTTGTTCATAATAAGGTATACTTCTTATACTAATTCCCCAAAGGGATGGTTAAATATTCAAATAGGAATATACCTTCCTTTAAGTTTTGGCCTTTCATGGTAAACATTGTAGTCTTGTCTACTAAGGATAAATTTAACTATAGAGTAGTCGGTTCTACTATCATAAGACTTATATTCATAAGTGCATACCCACTAAGGTGGTCAAATAACTAGATAGTTATAAAATTATGGAAAAAATGAATTCCCCTGTTACGTTCTTATAATATCTGGGGTCTAGGCTACTGCCTCTATTCAAAAACCTATCAACCCAAAAAGTTTACAATTCACCTATTCTTAGGCTATATAAATAGATAATAATGACACCTTTACCACCATCTTGACGTAACTAAGGTCATTTAGAAATGATGAACATCATATCATATATTCATGGAAATAATATTGATTGAGCTAACTAGAGGATTAATTCATCTTGCTCATGATCTAAGAATCCTGGTTTCAATTCATAAAGTTGGGTGAACACAACACAACACAAAAGATGATGGGGGTTTTTTATATATGATAATATCAAGTTTGTAAGCATCTATTTCATGTGCTCAAAACCCTAAAAGGTCATACTCAAGGAGTATAACATACTATTGATTCTTATTAGTACTCTTAGAGATATGCATAACATAGATACTTTTAATCCAACCATTAAACCATATTACTGGTTACAAGACTATATACATTTAGAATGCATTTAGAGTACATACATAATATCATACCATTCATATTTTCATATTCATCATTAACAAGATATTATCATTTTATCCCTTATTCCAAACTAATTGTTCTCATTCTCAAATAGTCATATGTATCACTTTTTTTTCATATTCACAATAATCATTTCTTAAACTTAGAAATAAGAGAATATCAAGTTTAGACATGAGTTAAACATGCTTATAGTTTCTAATTTTGAATTGAAACTAAATTCTACTTGAAATCTCTAACCTCCAAGATCTATACTTCACCTTCAACTCAGCTTTCCTCTAGCTTAGAAATATTTAACAGTCCTTTAATGATGCTAATACACAATCTAAACTAATATCCAAACTATCATAATCTTGAGAGCAATAAAATGTAGTCTTTATGCCTCTATTATGCTTGGTAACCAACCCAAATAACATGTTAACATTCTATTTTTATAGAATAGTAGGGTATGTGCAGGATCATGATGGGCCAAAGAGTGGAGATATGTAAGCCATATGATGACCTATGTGGCTGACGACTTTTTTTTACCCAAAATTGATGAAACGAAAAGGGTTTTTAAAGGAGATTCTCAGATTTCCACCAATATAAATTATACTTTACTTTGAATTTAATAAATAATTATTATTCATTTTCTATTAGAATTAAGAATAAAGTCCTAATTGATAGGCTGATTGAAAAACATCTATAACTTTCAAACGGTGGCACATTTTTTGAATCTAAAACATGTGTCACATTCTATGCTTCGTATACTCTAGGATTAAAAAAATAAATTGAATTTCATGCATTTTTGACCAAGTTAAGGTGGTTAGATAGATGAGCTTTTATATTTTATAAAAGTTGTAATAAAAAAATCATAATTAATTATTTACTTGGAAAGAAATTATAAAAAAATATGCATCACATCGAGACATGAGTCCTCTACTTATATCTAAAATATTATAAAAAAATATTATCATTTTATTGTGGTTAGGGTGGTCAGACAGACACCTACTTCTTATTTTTACCTTGAAATTTAAATATTACTGCATTGAAATTTCAAATTTTCACCAAATAGATTTTTTTTTTTTTTAAAATAAAGGTCTAGTAGTTTAGAAACTACATTCAATTTTCTATAGATTCTATTTTTTCATTTTTTTGAAATAATATAGATAACTTATTCAAATTTTTATGTCAAGTTTTCTAACTCTGATTTTTTGTCGTTTTATTGCCACTTAAGGGCATTGTTTTTCCATGATGATCCTACACATACCCAGTAGACTCTACCATTATGATCTCCACAACTACCAATCATGGGGCCTCACTAATGTAGAATTAATCTACCATAATTTTGATAAATAACTTGTTGAACACCTAGAATACTAAGAGGGGGGTGAAACAATATTCTATCTAACCAATTTATCACAAACCATCAAATTAACAAGGTATGTCTAACTTCAACAATGAATGAAAAAATGAAAGAGATCACAAGATCACACAAGACATAAATACTAGGATTTTTACATGGAAAACCCAAAGAGGGAAAAACCATGGTAAGGATTAGCTCACAATATATTATAACCAATTATAAGATATTACAAAGGCTCATTGTGAGGACACACTTTCCAATAAGACTCATAGCCAGAGATAGATATAGAAAAAAAAAATGGCTATGTATCCAAAATGTGAAATGATACAAAGTGCACCTTCCTTATGTTGAATTCAGTTCCTTTGAAGATCTAAATACAAAACTCTTATCTTCCTTCTAGTCACTCAACATTCCCAACAATTATGCCATCATTCGGGTCACATACATAAAAATTCCCATGTTTGCATAATATCGAACATATCATACCATGTCATCATCATCCACAACTCAAAAAATGTCTCACATATATACCCAATTATATTTGCATACATCAATTAGGTCAACCTAATTAGATGTAGCCATATTTTAATTCAAAATTACCTTGTCGGATCCATACTTGATTCAAAATCATCTTCATGCTCAAATAAAATGTACAACACTTAATTTAGGTCAATGTGGATCTAAAATAGATCTCCTTAACATCCACAATACTTAATTAATATCTACAACATATATCAAGGATTAGGTCGCCAGCAATTAGACCTAATCAAAAAATGAGCCAACTAAACACACATAAATGATCTATCTGATCATATTTAAACACTCGCCATTTATAATATATAGAGTACTGACATCTATAAACCATCTCCCAAAATTTTAAAGTTTGATTCCATTTACTGAAGAAACACGGACCAGGTTACACTTACCCATTTACCTTGTACAAGGCTAAAAACTATATGTCAAACTTTTGTTACTTGTAACTTTCATTTTGTTCATCTAAACTCACTAAAATCTTGATCATAGATGTATATAATGGCCATGAATAACATATTGTAACCTCATAAGCTAGTCTTATTACATGAGCAATTCGAGACCAAATTGTCGAATTAAGATATATTTAGTCTTTTCACCGGATTAGACATTAACTGTCAACAATTAATGTTGGCATCAATCACAACACATTAAAGGGTTCCTTCTTCATTCTTTCAACAATCTCACCCTTTTTCATTGATGGAAACATGTGCCAAAAATGAATCTCAAAAAATGAAAACATACATCGTCAAAAACTTTAAGCATCATTTCCCCCTTTATCTAGTTTCTCAAATCATCTTCAAACTTCTCGTAAGATCATTCCAACATCTCCATACCCAAAAATTCTTCCCAATTCTTCTCAATTATTCTCCCCTTTTCACATCAAGGACAAGGGGTGTGTTGGTGACACAAATGTAAGCTCTAAAACATGATGTATATGTATAGAAAAGCAACTGAAATGTTCTAAGTCCCCCTTAGGGAGTTATCCCAAAAAAAATGATTTGAACATATGTACAAAGAGAAACTGAAAGCAACTAAAATAATAAAAATAGTATAAAAGAATATGTTCATCTAGAGGAGGAACCTTCAATCTCCTTAAGTATTTATTTCCATGCATATTTTCCTTAATTCCAAATCTTCTTAGTAGTAGCAAGTGACTTATACATTGATTCCAATTCAACTAATCTCTCCTCTTCCTTTTTCAAAGTACTTGGATTAGGATTTATCTTCTCAAGATTTTCTACATCAGCAAGGGCACTAGATACCAATCTGTGCTTGGTCTTCACCAAGTCTGCAAGCTGTCCAAATCTCCTTATTATGTATTATTTTTTCCATTGAAAATTGAAAAACTTGTTTTGCAAGTTTGTAATGGAAATCCAAGAGATGTAATATTTGTCTTGTGTGGGATAAAAAGTTCAAGAGGTGTTATCTATTTGTGACTCTATTGAGTCCATTAAGTAATTAGTTACTTGAGTGGAATTTAGCCACATCATGCAATACAGAAACAAGGTTTTGGATTCATCTTCACATTCCTACACATCCTTTAGACATTCTTTTACTTTCCCATGTGTGGATGCACATCTATCCTACAACTCAATTAACTTCTTCTCAAAAAATCTTGACTCTAGTTCCTTTTTAGTCTACTCCTTCAGACTAGAGGCATATTCCTTGAGTGAATCAACTAAAAAATTGAAAAATTTCTATAGGTGTTAATGAATTGTCAATTATGGCATCAGGAGTAGCATCCTATAGAGACCTAATTGCATCATGAACTAGTTCTATCCCCTTTTGATGTGTTTCTATAATCTCTTTTCTTTGAGAGGCATGGAAGAAATTTTCGAGATCCAAATTTTGAATAGGTGATATCTTATTCAGATCTATGCTACCTTGATGTGACGAGAGTTGCATCAACTGGGGATGAATGGTTGGTTGGAACCACATTTTTCTCATCAAAAGACTCTTAAGTGTATTACTAGAGGATTCTCCAGATGGCTTTGTTAGCTCCATAGTCTTTTGAGGTTCTTCTTCATTCTTTCCAACCTTTGTTTCATATTTATTCTTCTCTTTCCCTTCTTCATCTACTTTGTCTTCTTTGTTGAAGGTATTTTCCTTTTGTTTGTCTTTGTTTTCATCCTCCTCTTCCTTATCATCTTTCTTCTTATCATATTTTTATTTCTCCCCTTCACTTTCTTCTTCTTCTCCATTTTAATTACCTTCACCTTTATTTTCAACATCTTCATTGTGTCTATCAAGGTGATCCTAAACATTATCATTAACATCATTTTTATCCTATTCTTGTTATTGCTCTACATTTTGATCTTCATTATTAACACCAATGGAATATTCAGTGTCTCTCAAAGGAGAATATTTCTCTAAAGAAGCATTTGTATCATCTACTGGTGGTGGTGAGGACACCACATTCCCTAAAACATAAAATGGTGCAGTCTCCTCTATAATATGATAATTCAATTCTTCTAGAACTTCTTTAAAAATGGGAAAATTAGTAGATGGGGGAATATTTTCCTCTGCAACAGTAACCTTATCTTTATCAAGCTCCTTACCTTGATCAGTACTAGACGATGAAGCAACAATCATCCCAAATTTCTCTGCTATGTCTCTAACAACATTCACTATTTCTTGCTTTAGCTTGTTTGCACTGTCCTTTTCTCTACCCATAAGTATGGTGACTCTTTGTTTCACCCTAAATTGTTTAGTGTACACTTACATCAAGGTATCCTTGTCATCCTCAGATAAGGAGGATCCAATTTCCTCCAAGGCATCATATTTAATTTTGTTCTCAGCTTTAATAGCTTCATGCCTTCTTTCCACCAAGGCTTTCCACACAACACTAAGAACCTTCTTCTTTATGTTATCCATATTTGCATCTAAAATAATCATGTATTGAATTGTTGGATGTTGTGATTGTGTTTCTGATATGTGGTTGTCATTGATGTCAACACTATTAGCATTGGTGCCTTCAAGACTGTAAATGTCAAGGATATTGAGAAAATTACAATAAACATGTTGCAGGCACTCTGTTAAGTTGTGATGATCAAAGTAGTGGAAAGTTATGTACATTGGTAATCAGAAGTTGCACATTAAAGGGTTTGTTGCTAAGCCTATGTAGTATGTTCTTCAAAATTTTCAGAGGTGTGCATCAAGATTGGAGTGAGTTATGAGTTTTTGAGTTCTTACAATTATTTTGTTATTGTAGCAGGTGTTTCTAGAAGAAGAGAATGCAATTATAGTAAATTAAGTTTTTGTGTATGCTCCTGTGATGTTCAATGATGGTTCTAGATAATCCTCTATTATTTTTGTACATCTGCATTGATTGGTGTGATCGTGATCAAATATTTTTCTTTTGTGTAATTCAAGTTTTTATGTTCTTGGTCGACATGGTGGTTGTAGCGTGTTGTAGATCCTTGTGGATTAATTTTTGAATACTTCATGCATTCAAGGATGTTGATTTAGGTCTTCATTATGTTGTGACCAACTTAGGTTGGTACAAATTGATATTTGTTCATGAATTGGGTCGACAGTTTGTAATTCATTTATTCTTTATTTGTGGCTGATAGAGCTGTTGATGAAATTCCATGTAGCGGATATATAAGAGAGATTATTTTCTTCATTTGAGATATATGAGCATGAAGTGTGTATGAAAAATGTGTGAATAAAGATCAGATTATTCGATTTCAGAGTAGAGTGAGAAGAAGGCTAAGTGTGAAGAAGTGTTTATGTGCAAGCTAATTTCTCAGTTCAACCTCGTCAGATGGATTTAATCTGATTATTTTATGTAAGGTAGTAAGCCTTCCCTTTCGAGCAGTTAGCTCTAGGTAGTGTGCTCGAATGCATGTGCATTCCTTATTCATTTATTTTATACTTTTAATAGGGTATAAATTGTGGATTAACCTCCACCGTGGTTTTTCCCTTAACAGGGTTTTCACACAAAAATCTTGGTGTTGTGTGTTTTGATGTGTTTTTTATTCAAGCTTTCACTATTATTTATCAAATATAGGATTAAAGGTTGATAAAGGTTAAATAAGTTTAAATAATGTAAGAACTGATTCACCCCCCCTCTCAATTGTCCTTGTTTTTCCAACAATTGGTATAAGAGAAGGTTCCTCTAAAGAAGTGTAATAGCTTGAGGTGATCCGAGATGACATCATACAAGAAGGACAGTCCTAGATTCAATGGTACAAATTACTCTTTGTGGAAAGTTATAATGGAGTGTCATTTGAAGTGCATTGGTGAACCCTTCTAGAAGATTACAAATAATAGATATAATATTCCTTAGAATGGTCCCTCTACTCTCGATGAGATCAAAGAAGCTGAAACTAATATCAAGGCTATAGAAGCATTGCTGAGTGATTTGACAGATTCAAAGATGACAAATGTGATAGGTCTAAAAATAGCACATGAGATCTAGAAGAAGCTGGAGACATTGTATGAAGGAGATGCACAAGTGAAATTTGACAAGATATAAAGTCTAAAAGGAAAATGAGAAAACATGAAGATGAAAACATTATTGCTTTCATGCAGAAAGTAAATGAGCTAGTGATGGGTATTAGATGTGTCGGTGGAATTATGGAAGAAGAAGAAATTGTGGCTAAAGTGCTCAAATCATTGCCTACTTCTTACAAAATGAAAGCTCATGCTATTGAAGAGATCGGGATAGTAACAAATGTGACAAGATATATGTTGATTAGTAAACTAGCTTCCTTTGAGTTGAGTGAATTTGGTGAGTCTACTCCTAAAATAGAATCTACTTTTAAAGCTACTATATCTGGAAAAAGCCAACAAAGATATGATGTGGGAGAAAGTTCCAGAAAGACATTCAAATATGAAGATGAGATGAAACATATTGAAGATGAAGAAAGAGAGCTAGAAGAGCTAGAAGCATTGATTGTGGAAAGAGAAGCCAGAGGACAAGGTAAGTATAAAGGAAAGCTACCTATTAAATGTTTCTCTTGAAGTAAGATAGGTCATTTTTCATCAAGGTGTCCTAAAAGAGTTTCTAAGTACAAACCTAACAAGTCTAGATTCCAAAAGAAGTGTTATTATGCTGAAGAAGGTGTTACTGATGATGAATCTGATAAATAAACTGGAAATGAAGATGGATGGGTATTCATTTCTATCAAGGAAAATGGTACAGTGTCCACTGAATCTGCTAGTGATAAGAATATTAAGAAAGCTCTTGCAACCAGAATTGATGAAAAGGATGAGTGGGTGATTGACAACAGATGCTCACATCATATGATTGGTGACAAAAGCAATTTTCTAAGCTTGGAAAAATATGATGGTGGTGTTGTACGATTGGAGATAACAATGCTGGTGTAATTTTTTGCAGAGGCACTATTTTTCTTGGTGGTAAATATAATATTGATGATGTCCTTTATGTTGAAGGATTGAAGCATAACCTTTTGAGTTTTGGATAGATGGTGGATAGGGGATACAATCTTCAATTCAAGGATGGTAAGTGTAGGATACTGGGAAGTTTCAAAAATGTAATTGCTTTAGGTACTAAGACAAGAGGTAATATTTTTCACCTGAGTGCTACTAGTAAGATTTGTTTAATTTCTCAAGTAGATGTAAGCTGGTTATGGCATAGGAGGTTGTGTCATGTGAAATTTGATAACATTATCAAAATAAGTTCCACTCAAGCAGTCATATATCTTCCTAAGTTAGTGAAGCCTACTAACACTATATGCAAGGAATGTCATATGAGAAAGAAGACAAGAATTTATTTTCGGAGCAAAAAACATAATTCTAATGGAGTACTAGAGCTGGTTCATATTGATCTATGTGGTCAATCCAGAATCAAAAGTCTACAACGATAAAGGTACTTTATGTTTCTTATTGATGATTACTCTACCATGATATGGGTTGATTTCTTGAGAGAAAAACATGAAGCACTAGAAAAGTTCAAATGTTTCAAAGCTATGGTAGAAAATGAGACAGGTTTGAAGGTTAAATTCTTAAGATCATACAGAGGTGGTGAGTTCACTTCCTAGGAGTTCAATTATTTTTTTGAAGATCATGGAATCAAAAGACAGTTATCTACTCCTTAGACCCCTCAACAGAACAGAGTTGTTGAGAGAAATAACGTAACAATTTTACATGCTGCTAGAAATATGATGTTGGAAGGTAATGTTCCTCATATATATTGGAGAGAATATGTAAGCACAAATGTATACACTATCAACTAGGTAAATTTCAATGGTAATTCTAGTAAGACTCCTTTTGAGTTGTGGCTTGGTTATAAGCCTACTGTTAAATATTTCAAAATCTTTGGAAGTAGATGTTATATCAAGAGAGATGAAGATATTGGCAAGTTTGATGTTAGAAGTGATGAAGGAATCTTTCTGGGTTACTCTACTAAGAGAAAATCCTACTAGTGCTATAATAGAAGATTGAATAAAATGGCTGAAAGTGAAAATTTTAGAGTTGATGAGGATACTGATAGATCATCCAGATATTGTGGATATGATTCAGATGATCAACATGATAATACTAATAATGGAAAGAATGCACAGACACAAAATCAAGTTCAAATTGTTCTGGTGAATCAAGAGAATCATGAAGGAGAAGCTAGTGGAAGTACAAAAGAAAGAGCAGAAGAACCAGAAGTTTGAGAGAATCCCAAAGTCCCAAGGTATGTAAAGCTAAATCATTATGAAAATTAGATTATAGGAGACAAGAAAAAAGGTGTGTAGACTAGAAGAAGAATTACAGAAGAGTATTGCCTGATTTTCAAAACTAAGCCCAACAATGTCAATGAAGCATGTAAAGATGAATATTGGATGGAAAAAATTAAGGAAGAACTGATGCAGATAGAGAAAAATGATACATGGAAGGATAAAAATGTGATTGAAACCAAATGGGTCTTTCAAAATAAGCTGAATGAACAAGGTGAAGTGGTCAGAAATAAAGCAAGACTGGTATGTAAAGGGTACTCATAGATGGAAGGTATTGATTTTGAAGAAACCTTTGCCCTTGTTGCTATAATTGAAGTTGTAAGGTTGTTTCTTGCTTATGCTACTTTTAAGAATTACAAAGTCTATCAAATGGATGTGAAGTTAGTATTTCTGAATGGTGAATTAGAAGAAGTTTATGTTGAGCAACTGGATGGATTTCAACTGACTGATGAAAAAGACATGGTTTGTTGATTGAAGAAAGCACTATATGGACTCCAACAAGCCCCTAGAGCGTGGTATGCTAGACTAGATAAATACTTGTTGAAGCTTGGATTCAATAAAGGTACTACTAACAATAATCTATATTTCAAGGTGGATTAGGATAAAGAGTTGATTATTGAATTCTTTGTTGATGACATTATTTTTGAAGGTGATGATGACTTATGTATGAATTTTGTTGATGAAATGAAAAGTGATTTTGAGATGTCAATGATTGGAGAGCTGAAATTATTTTTAGGATTGCAAATTAATCAGTTAGATGAGGGAATCTTTATATCCCAGTCTAAATATGTAAGAGAGTTACTAAAAAAGTTTGGCATGGAAGAATCAAATCCTATAGGTACACCCATGGTAACTAGATGCAAGTTAACACAAAATGATGATTCTCCTAAGGATAATCAAACAAGATACAGATCAATGATCAACAGATTGCTTTATTTGACTCAAACCAAACCAGACATTATGAATGATGTATGTATGGTTGCTAGATATGAAGTTGATCCAAAGGAATCACATGTGATTGCAATAGAGAGAATTTTGAGATACTTAAAAGGGACAATTGACTTTGGTCTTTGGTATCCTAAGGATGATGATCTTACTTTGAATGCCTTTAAAGATGCAAATTGGGTAGGAGATGCAGATGATAGGTAAAGGACAAGTGGTGGTGCATTCTTCTTGGGGAAGAAGTTGGTGTCTTGACTAGCTAAAAAGTAGAACTCCATTTCCTTAGCTACTATTGAGGTAGAATTTATTGCTACTACAAACAGTTGCACTCAATTAATATGGATGAAATAGATGCTGAGAGATATCAGAATTGAGTATGATGAGCCTATTGCTATATTTTCTGATAACTCAAGTGCCATAAAAATTTCTAAGAATCTAATGCTACATTCAAAGACAAAACATATATCCATCAAGTATCACTTTTTGAGATACAAAGTGAGTGATAAAGAAGTCAGACTGGAGTATGTGCCCACTAAGGAACAAATTGTAGATATATTCACTAAATCGTTGCCTAAGGATACTTTTGAGTATCTTAGAGGCATGTTAGGGGTGATTTCCCCTCCTAATCTAAACTAAGATGCATGTCTTTACATCAATTTGTGCACTCATAGTCATATCTTGTTTCAGATTGATGTTGTGTTGGCTGCTACTTAGGGGGAGTAGTCAGATGATTCAGAGCTTGTGTACCTTTTCCATTGATTTCAAAGGGGGAGAAGAGTAATGTGAAAAACCTTTGCAGAAGAAAGGGGGAGAAGAGCAATAAATACTAAGAGGAAGAAGATGAAAGAGTCTAAAGTAAGGAGGAGAAGAACAATGTGTAGAGAGTTAGTTGTGTTGATCGTATTTTTCACATCATGCATTTCAATCAATGCCAAAGGGGGAGATTGTTGGATTTTGTGGTAATTTTATTGATACGCAATTTTAATTGATGTCAACACTATTAGCATAGGTGCCTTCATGATTGTATATGTCGAGGATATTGAAAAATTATAATAAATAAGTTGCAAGTAGTCTGTGAAGCTATTATGATCAGAGTAGTGGAAATTTTTGTACATTGGTAATCAAAAGTCGTGCATTAAATGGTTTTTTTTTTAGCCTATCTAGTATGTTCTCTGGAAGTTTTAGAGGTGTGCATCAAGATTGGAGTGAGTTATGAGTTTCTAGGTTCCTACATTTATTTTGTTATTGTAGCAGGTGTTTCTAGAAGAAGAGAATGCAATTCTAGTAAATTAAGTTGTTGTGTATGCTCCTATGATGTTTAGTGATGGTTGTATATCATGCTCTATCATTTTTGTACATCTGCATTGATTGGTGTGATCATGATCAAATATTTTTCTTTTGTGTATTCAATTTTTTATGTTCTTCGCTGACATGGTGGTTGTAGCATGTTGCAAATCCTTGTGGATTAATTTTTGAATACTTGGAACATTCGAGGATGTTGATTTAGGTCTTCATTATGTTGTGACCAACTTAGGTTGGTACACATTGATATTTGTTCATGAATTGGGCCGACAGTTTCTAATTCATTTATTCTTTATTTTTGGCCGATAGAGCTGTTGATGAAATTCCATGTAGCGGATATATAAGACAATTTTTTTTCTTGATTTGAGATATATGAGCATGAAGTGTGTAGGAGAAATGTGAATAAAGATCAGATTATTCTATTTCATAGTAGAGTGAGAAGAAGATTGAGCGAAGTGTGAAGAAGTGTTTATGTGTGTAACCAGAACTGTCATTAGGCTTTTGTAGTAGCTAATTTCTCAGTTCAACCTCATTAGATGGATTTAATCTGATTGTTTTATGTAAGGCAGTGAGCCTTCCCTTCTGAGCAGTGAGCTCTAGGAAATGTGCCTGAATGCATGTGCATTCCTTATTCATTTCTTTTACACTTTTAGCAGGGTATAAATTGTGGATTAACCTCCATCGTGTTTTTTACCCTAACAGGGTTTCCACACAAAAATCTTGGTGTTGTGTGTTTTTGATGTGTTTTTGATTCAATAATTCATTGTTAATTATCATATCTAATATTAAAGGTTGATAGAGGTTAAATAAGTTTAAATTCTATAACAACTGATTCACCCCCCCTCTCAGTTGTCCTTGTTTTTCCAACATGGATGATGTCCTCTATTATTTTTTTCTTGTCTTACTAATCCACTTCATCATACAATTTTGTAGTTCCTTCCAACAAATCATCATGCTATAACATATTATTGACCAAAATATGTAGCTTCATTGGGGAATGAGCTCTTACCGAAGGGGTTTTTGTTCTTCTTCTTTTGCTCTGGAGAGCCTTCTTCTGAATTATTTTCCTTCTTCTTCTCAGGCTTTTGGTGAACATGTATTATGAGAGCCTCCTTTTCCAATTCTATCTCTTCTTCCTCATAAGTGTCCATGATGTTAACCTTAGGCCCTTTTGTTTCGGTGCTTGCTTCTTAAGATGCACCTTCATCTCTAGGGGTGGCACTACTTCTTTGTTGCCTGGTAAGTTGTTCTTCTTCTTCCAATCCGATCTTGATCTCTTCTTCCACAAAAATAGTTAGATCTATCTCTCTAGATGTTTTTTCCTTCTTTCTCCTTCTAGAGGTAGCAAGGGGTGCTACCAGAGGTACATTCTTCCTTTTGGTAGTTTGGGTGCTGGGTCTGGAGGGTGCAATTACATCTTCAACTTTCAGAGAACGAGGCTCCACCTTCTCACCTTTAATAGTAGCAATGCCAGAGGAATTTGGCAATATGGAGGCCAAGGTGGAAGTTGTTCTTCCTAATCTTTGTAGTCTAGAGGACCCATCTACTAATTTGGCATCCCTTTCTGTAGAAATTTCCCTTAATTAGATGTACTTATTCCTTTGAAAGTCTATTTTGCATGGGAAAATGATCAACTTTCTTTGTTTCTCTTTTATTCCTTGTAGGTGTTGATGTTTCCAAGTGTACTTCAGAATATTTTTCTTCATGTGTGCCATGTCTTGGCAGCGAGGGGTCATTAGGAATCTTCAGTAACAAATCAACATATCCCTCAACATCTTTCTCAGTGACCTCATATCCAAGAGGATCAATCCATATTTTTTGTGGTTTAGTAGCCTTTATTATGTATTCATCTGTAGATACTAGGAAAGTTATTTCATTGGCATACTTCTCCACAAGATTCTGGGGAATCCTTTCTATATCATGCATATTGTTTTGAAATACTACAAAGAATACAACCAATGCATTATCCTAACCATTTTAGTCACCAATATTTTGCATGTAATAAAAAATGTGATGTCCCACGGGTTTGCTCCTATGCCATATAATGTATTTCCTTATAGGAAACTCTCTCAAAAAGTAAAACAATAAGCATATAATCAAAGTTCCAAATGTGAATGTGTGCTTCTTTTCTCTGGTTTGTTTTAGATTTTCCAAAAAAATTTTCCAAAGCAACTCATGTAAGTCATAATCCTTTCCATTCACCACCATATCATATGCAACATAGATAACAGTTGTAGACACAAAATTATCCTTGTTTGTGAAATAAATATTATGACCTATCATAATTGCAACATACTTCACAATAGGATTAGTGATAGGTTTTGTTGTCAATTCTCTTCTATCAAAGGTAGCACTATTTAACTCCGTTTATTTACCACTTCATTCTTCATGTAGATTTTAGTACCAGTATAGGGTCGATATCACGCAATCCAATTACAGCCTTGATCACTTCTTTAGAAATTAGTCTGGGAAAATTTGTCCACATGAACTTATCATGCATTAAACTCAATTCAAGCCTGACATACTTCACATCTAGCTCACTGCTATAATTGAGAAACTAGTTCCATATTTCAAGTTTCTTTCATAGTAGGTTAACATATTCTAGTTTCACTAAGAATTCATCTCCTGTTAGCTCATTAGACCAAAGATCCTTGATTTTCTAGTGATTATATTCATCCAATTTTCCATTTATGTAAACCATTGTTTCCTCAATGAGTAAAACCCTAGGAGGAATATTTTAAAATGTATCATCGAGGTCATTATCAAATAATTTCCATGAATATCTATTAAATTTAGGTCTAGGTCTTTCGGTGATGTTAACTATGGTCAGTATAGCCATTGTAATCTTCAATTTTAAAATTAAAATCACTTCTATTTCAAACCCACAAAGCACAGATAGTTGAAAATACCTTATATGTGCATGACGAGATCTAGGGTTTGCATTAAATTGCTTTGAATTTCCTTCAACACTCTTTCAATTCGCTCTACTTTTCTTCACAAATGTGATTAGAGTTGATTTATAAACTCTCTTTATACCTCTCCAATTTTCCCTAATTTCACATTAATTGCTTCAAGTTCCAAAAAGTTGGTAAACACTTCACTGATACACTATTATCCCTAAAATGCTCCACAATTCTTTAGATTTACACATTTTATGCTAGTTTCTTTTCTAAAAGCTTAAGCTTGTTGTTTAACACCATCTATCTTCATGTCACTCCTTGACACCTCATCTTTCCAAGGGGTTGTTAGATTTTTCTATTATTTCTCCCCCTAAGCCCATTCCTAGGTTTAACTTCTAAGGGAATTATCTACAACAGAGGGAGGCATAGATGCATTTGATTCATATTTATTCTTAGATTCCTCTTTCTTTCTCCAAATCTTCTCCATTTCCTTCTTTATTTTAGTAGGATCAAATTTCTTCATAGGTTCATGTTCTTCTTTCCTGCATTAGTCTGTCTTCCATTCTTACTTCTATAAAATTTTAAAATGTGTCCAGGTTTGTTGTAATTATAGCATACACCATTTTTCTAACCAAACTGACATCCATTCAATCTTGATATGCACTGGTTAGCTTTATGTCCAAACACATTGCATGTATAATAGTAACCATTGAAATATTGAATCATTCTATCAGTATTAAATATATTCATCATCCAACTTTTACACTCAATAGCTCTATGTCCAAATTGTTTTCATACAAAAAATTGTGCAAAGAAGGATCCAACATTCTGATTTATTCTACTTCTACCTTCTATAGCCTTATGTCCAAATTTATTGCATGAATATAAAATACCGTTAAAAGATGGGTACCTTTGAGAATTTGGTTGTCTAATAGGAGGTCTTCTAGCATTGCTTCTTTTATTTCTAAATTGTTTGTCATTTCCTTGAGTCTTCTTTTGATTGTAAAGCTTATTAGGAGTCTAATTTTCCTTTCAACTTTATCATTCTTCAAGTCCCAAGCCACCTTTATGTTTAGATGGTTTTTGTCCTGCAATTAATTCATCAAGCATTGTAGTACTTTTTTTGAAATTGTCCTCATGAGCTTTCTTTTTCCAAATTTGATCCTAATCTTAGAGTTACCACTTCTCGTCCAAGTCTTGTTCATTCATCAGTCTTTCTTTGTACCTTTGCATTCAGGCAGTCGTCAATTATTTTCTTTTCTTCCACTTGTACTTTCAATCTAGTGATGTCTTCATTTGATTTCTTTAACTATTCATTGACTTCTCTATGTCTTTCTCTAAAAATTTTAATTTTTTCTCTCAACTTTTTGATGCATTAATTTTCTTCCTCTAGGATTTCTTTCAAAAAAAAATTCTCACCTTCAAATCTATCAAGATCTTTGAGAAAATCTTTAAGTTCTTCTTTGTCAAACATGTAGTCATATTCTATGTAATCAATTGAAGAAATTTATTTCGAAGGAATTGGAATTTTTTTAACCATGTGTTCAATCTCCAAGATCTTCCGCAATTTGTTAGGCTTAGATCTGAAGGAACCAAGCTCTGATACCAACTATTGAACACCCAAAATATTGAGAGGGGGGATGAATCAGCATTCTATATAACCAATTAATCACAAACCATCCAATTGACAAGGTATATCTAGCTACAATGAATGAAAATAGAAAAGAGATCACAGGATCACATAACACATTAACACTAGGATTTTTACATGGAAAACCAAAAGAGGGAAAAACCATGGTGAGGATTAGCTCACAATATATTATAACCGGTTAGAAAATATTTCAAAGGCTCACTGTTAGGATACATTCTCTAATGAGGCTCACAGCTAGAGATATATACAGAAAAAAATGGCTACAAAGCCAAAATGTGAACTGATATAAAGTGCACCTTCCTTGTGTTGAATTCAATTCCATTGAAGCTCTAAATACAAAAATTTTCTTCTCCTTGTATTCACTCAAACTTCTAAATAATTTTTCTATCATTTGGATCACATACATACAAATTTGCATGTTGACATAATATCACACATATCATATCATGTCATCATCATTCACAACTCAGAAAATGTCTCACATATATACCCAATTACATCCGCATACATCAATTAGGTGAATCTAATTAGATGTAACCTTATTTTAATTCAAAATCGCCTTGTCAACTCCATACTTGATTCAAAACATCTTCACACTTAAATCCAATGTGCAACACTTAATTTAGGTCGGCATGGATCTAAAATAGGTTTCCTTAACATCCACAATACTTAATTAATCTCTTCAACATATATCAAGCATTAGGCCAGCCAAGAGTTAGACCTAATCACAAAATAAGCCAACTGAATACACACCGATGATCCATCTGATCATATAAATTCTCACCATCTGGAATATATAGAGTATTGATAGATCTGTAAAACATCTCAAAAAATGTAAAGTCTGATTCCAATTACCAGAGATACACGAACTAGATTAAACACTTACCCATTTACCCTATATAAGGCCAAAAACTATATGTAAAATTTTTGTTACTTGTAATTTTCAGCCTATTCATCCAAAATCATTGAAATCTTGATCATAGATGCATATAATAGCTAGGAATAACATATTGTGAACTCATAATTTGATCTTATTATGAGATTAAGATGTCTTCATTCTATTTACTGAATTAGACAAAATTGTCAACAATTAATGTTGCCATCAATGAAAACACATTAAAGGGTTCCTTCTTCATTCTTTCAACATGAATTTAATTAATTAGCCATGATGCAAAATATTTTTAGAACAATAAAAAATACATTGAAGAGTCTTTATGACTTTGTTTACCCACATTGAGATGGCTACAAATTAAGTATAAATTGATCTTCCATAACCTGATCAAAACTCCACATTAAAATTATCTCCTTCATCGACTCAATTAGTGTCTATTTAAATATAAAAAATATTTACACAAAGTGGCTGGAAATTCTAATTTACTGGTCGAATAAGGTACCCCCTAAATAGGTGTATGAAACTTTCTCACTAACCACTTTTAGTTTGTTGCAAAGAACATTCTATTTGATGACTGGGTTGCCCTTCTTAGATGGTTGATATTGACTTATTCATAGCTGAGTTTAATAACTTTAAAACTGAAGCCAACTTGCCACTATTGGAGCTATTCTATACCATTTAAGTTTTCTAATAAATATACCTTCTAAGAGGCACATGGGGCTTCTCAATTGTATGCACATGCTTTCTATATATTTTAGCAGATTTAAAAGGTTAACAATTGCAGTTGTTTTCACAAAGATTTGTGCCCTATATGTAAACTATTTCAATGTCTATCCATTGTATTATTAGCAACCTATTCTTGGCTATTTATATTGTCATAAATTTAATTTTTTATTAGCTACCTTTCAGCTATAATACAACCTCATAAAATGACCTATTATTTTATCTTTTTAAGCCTCTTGACTTTATCAAAAAGATTAATTCTTAAGAATATTTGAAATATTACTTCATGTCCATATATATATACATATATATATACAATCAATATGTTAATAATAAATATCAATAATCATATAGCCTTCTATAAGGAAACCAACATGATTTGACTTAGGTTGGCATAACCAAGAGACATAACTTAAGATCAAGTTACTCAATTAAGACAATATCTAGAACCCAACCTATCCACAAACAAAAAAATCAGATGACTTTACTATTTAGTTCTTATCCATACCCTTATCTTGGGTGATACTCCCCCTCTCCTTTTGGAGGGCGTGAAATCCTTCCTACATATCCACTTGGAAAGAAAAACATGTAGTTATCCATATCATTTAGATTGCATCTATATCTTGCATATTCATCAATATTTCCATTGAATACAAAATCCATTGAATTGCATTTAATTCATCATAACATTCATCTTTCAAAGCTTCATAATTACTCAAATTATCTATGCTTTTAACATAAGATGAAAAGTAAATTAAAATTCAAGGTTGGGATGTAACAGTAATATGGAAAAACACCAAATAAATAAATAGGGATTCTTAAATTGATTACAATGAATTAAATTATCTACCCATATAATATTTTATACTCTAATAAAAAACAATGCATCCACTTAAGGTGGGTATATTTAGGAAAACATAATAATAAACCCAACTAAAATTTAGTCTACTTTTTTTTAAGCATGCCAAATGAGAAGTAGAGAATAAAAGAGGATTTTTTTCAGCTCCTTCAATCCACCCTAAAAAAAGCCTAAAAATCAATCTAATCCTCAAAATTAATGTAAGATCTAAAATCCCAAACCCAAGTAAGAGGAATAAGGAATGAGATATTGACCTCTAAAATCCCATGCCCAACCATGTATTCCCAAAATAATTTAACAACCCAAAAGGGCCTTTTCTTCTCTTAATTTATTGCAAAAATAGATTTAACTAGTAGCTATCACTATCAAATGATCACCAACCCCCTCCAATCATGACAAAGGGAGATATTTTTTATTTTTCGATAACTTGGGCACACATAGTTATTTTTTTGCAAATGATTTATTTTCGAAAAGATGATTCCAAGATATTTCTAATGGTGTTGGTCTTATTTAACTATTTTTCTGCTAGTATATTTTATCTCCTATTGAAACCAATTCAATATTTTATGCTTCTAAGCTCATTTTTTTTTCTTGTATCTCTCATTTTCATAATTCTTGTGGCATTGGAAAGGTATCTGAAATATCTTTAAATTTATCCATGCACTTTTTCTTGAATCTAACCCAAGTATTTTTTATTCAATTTATTGCTATTTCACATTGTAGGAAATTATTTTGACATCTTGGCACATGGAAATGTTTTGTTTTCATAAGACAACTTCATGGGATACTTTATATGCATTGAGGTTATTGGTATCTAATTTTATCTTTTGAGGAGGTATGATGGGATTTTATATCACCATTCTATGATACTCTTAGAATAATTTAAGTCTTTGGAAAATGGAATCTAGACACATCTTGTGTGGTTTAATATTTTTCCTTATCTCTATGGATTCATACCTAAACAAGAAACACCAAGGAATAGATCATCATGGGATAATATCATTAATAATTTTGTAGGATATATTTTTTATAATGTTGATCATGATATCATGTGTGTTATATTGGACATTGATTGTACCAAAGCACTTTGGACTAGACTTTGGGATATCTTTGGAGACCCTCATATCTCTCCATTCCTAGAGGGTCATACTACATATTTCCTCATTTCACTTAATTATCCAAATAACATACCCTTTAGTGATGATTCTTATAGGAACTTGATTATATTATAAGTCTTCAATATTTTTATGGTTCAAAGACTTATCTCATTATTCCCACTCCTCTCGAGATCACATCTCCATATTTTATTGAGCTCCTATTGAGATTAGTATCACTACATCCATATCTTGTACTTGATATAAATAAATATTTTCTTCATCATCTTCTAGACACATCTACTTGGAATTAATATTTATTAGACATATCATCCTTGTTTGTGTTGTCTCATATTGCATACTTGGTGGATTATTGTGAGGAAATTCATCTCCTCTTTCATGACAGCATCATCATTGTTAGCCCATTATCATTTTCTTTGGATCTTGTTTTACATCATTCTTTAGATGATTTTAGATTAGGATCTCTTGATTCTATTATATGGATATTTGATCAATTTTTAAAGATATATATTTAGATTTAGATTTAATATCCATACAACTTATGGTTATGGATTCTCCAATCACTAGTGGGTCTATTTATTCCTAAGGAGAGAAACGCTATTTTCATTTAGTGAATCATATTCTATATTTAGGATTTCCTCATTGGAATAGGAGCTAATTTCTTGGGGGATTCATTTTCTCATCTTCTCTTTGCAATTGGGGGGTATTTATTAAAATTATACAATAAAAGTCATCCTTGGAGAGTCATATTGAGTCCTTCCAAATTTTTACTAGTATAGTGTGTGTGTAGAAATATAAGGGATCAAAAAGTGGCTACAACCATTTTTTTCTCCATCGAAAACATAATTCGCTCACATTATGTCACGAAAGTGACTAAGCCTAGGCTCGATCACTACCAAGCCATAATGTGAGCATTAAAATGCACTCGCATTATGTGAACCATAAACATAAAATAACAAAGAGGATGAGCTCATTTGAACTTGGCCTCTCAAATCCCAAATAGTAGACAAAAAGCAACAAAATGCATGCACATGTTATGAAGTTGACCAAATTGTCACCAAAATACTGCTATGAGATTCATGAGGTCAATGAGGTAGGGTTTTTTAGTTTTTTCTAGTGTAAATATTGAATTAAATAGAATTTAAGGAATTTGTTTGATTCAATTTTTTTAATTTATAGGAATTAAAGATCCCCGTTGATTCATGAAAACCATAGTAAAGAACAACCTCAACAAAATCATCTAATATTTTGTCGATATCCTCTTCTGACACAAGAAAACCTCCTACAAGAAATTGGAAATAATAAAAGAGAACTTCAAACTTTGATTGAAAGGTTGATAAATTCAAGTGGGAATACTTCCCATAAATATACCCTTGCTACTTCACTAGAGTCTAATATTTCTCATATAGATTTTGTGAGTGGCTAAATTAACATGTGGTCAAACAAGAGGGAAGAAGAAATACAATTTTATGCTAACATATTATTCTATGAAAAAGTAAATCAAAAAATATTTAAATAAGATTTGTGTGCATTTTTCATTGAATCATGAAAAAATGCAACCCTATATGGTAGTTGTAGGAGGCTCGCTAAGGATTGGTGAAAAAACCATGGAATTACTAAATTATTTTGAGAGAAATGTTGGTAGTATTTGACCATCCTCCATGCAACAACAATGAGGTCCTATAATATTTTTTGAGAAAATTCTTGTGAGTTATTCGTTAATGAGATGCAAAACTATTTTGACATGTGTGAGTTCCAAGGTAGAGTTGGAGGCTCAACATAAGATAGAGAGGGGGCACATCATATCCAAAACTTAGTACAAAGACCCCTTTCTAGGACAAACATTCAACATATCATGATCCTTTCTATTGAGAAGGATAGTGTTGAAGTGGAAACTCTACATTCCATTAGTTGCATCGCACAAACGTTGTTGCAACACACCAAACCTTTAGGAGAGGGTGATGACAATGAGGATTTTGAGTCTCGACATTCCGCTCACACTTGTTGAAGCTCTGAGTCTCTTTGTGATTTTAGGTTCGAGGATACGAGAATCCACATGGCTAGCAACAAGATACATCCATATCTACATTAAATCTCGTTCCAAATATTAAAAACTGACATATTAACCAAATTTATTGATAGTTAAAATTCTTCCCAGAATTACGACTTTATGTTAGTTCAAGTGCTTATAAGTTTTGCTTGTTATGGGAGTGATTTTCTAGAATATAGCATTTAAAACAGATAATGACATTCACAAAATTGGTATTTGTGAAGTTTTTCAAAATAGTTGTTAGGAGTTATCATCTCTTACCTAGATATATATATATATATATATATTTAAAGAAAAGAAAAGAAAAGACGGTCTACTTGCCAATTTTAATTTCAATTGAATCTAACCATTCAAATATTTTTACTATGCTAATATGGTATGGAGTTTTGTATTAATAATATTAAGTTCAACGAGGAATTGATAAATCTAGGTTCTAATTTTTATCACTAACATCGTTTTGGGTTTTATTGCCCAGATCTTAAAATGGATATTCCAGAAGCATCAAGAAGAGCCAGCAACAAGGTCAAGCAAAGAGAATGGTGAAGGTTAGTAGATTACTTCTGTTACTTATAAAAAAAATTAAATGATTGCATAGACACCCTCTATAGAGGTGCAATCCCATACATATGGAGGTCACTTTTATTTTATTTGGAGAAACAATGAGCCTGGCATCTAATGAAGCTTCAAAATGGATCATTTATGAATCTGGGGACATGGAGGGTGAGCATTATGAAGAGATAGAGAAGAGAATAGTTGTGGGAAGAAACCAACAGAGATATATTAATGCAAAGCTGGGAGGGAATCTGAATGAATTGAAGGAGAGAATGAATAGTTATGGGGCCTCTTTTACAATTAACTTGAAATAACTCAAAGACATGAGCTATGTTCTTGAATTTTTTACTCCAATCTTTCCTCTGCATCATCAAGGATGTGAGAAATGTTGGAAAATTGATTTGTCCCTGAGCCCCCTGCCGTTGCCACCTACCTGTTAGAGCATTAGTTCTTTTGGGTATTTCCTTCCTTCTTGCTCCTGACGTGTTGCACAAGTCTATAGTTGAGTTTATTTTAGGTAGGTGAATTCAAAATTTAGGCGGGAATATTTTCTTGAGATAAAAGGAATGAAGGTAGCTTGCTAAGTAAGTTAGTTGGAAGAAGAATGTGTTGCAACAGAAAACTATGAAGAAGTTTTTTTTTCTATGCAAGCTCCTGAACAATAGTAGATGTATTTTTTTTTTGTAAGTGAGTAGTGATTTATCCTGAAGATATTTGCATAGATCCTCATGAGCTCCTAAAATTCGTTAGTCTGGTTGAGCAGCTCCTGATGGCTCCCAAAATTTTGTAATTTGTAGTTAGAGTTTTACATTTCCGAGTTTTAAGTTTTATGTAATGTCATTTCTAGTTGTTTGAATTCCTTGTGATTTCACATTTTGAGTTTGAGTTTTCCCAATTTTGCTAGTAAATAGAGAAACAAATTTGTGTATTTCTTTTCACTAGAAATTTTTGATATGGTATCAGAGCATTTTGCTAGTTTTAGAATCATTGACTTGGTATCAAATCCATAGGCCCCATTTCTTCGTGAGTTAGGGATTTTTTATTTGGGTTTTTTTTTTTCTTTAGGAGACATGGGTGGAGATGAAGGGAATAGTTGGAAGCAACTACCATCCTTTAATGGACAAAACTATGATGTCTGGGCTAAGAAGATGAAGACCATTATGGTTTCTAATGATTTGTGGGAATTTTTGATAAATAGGTTTGTGGATGTCACTGGACCAGATTAGTATGCAGCTCTTAGAAACAACCGGAAGACCCAGTTCAAGGAGAAAAGAAAGAAAGATGCTAAGGCATTGAGTTTGATAGAAGCAACCTTGACATAGGCCATTTTTCCTAGGATAGCTATTGGAAATACAAGGGCAGACAACTGAGAGGGGGGGTGAATCAGTTGTCACAATTTTCAAACTTATTAAACTTATTAACCTTTAATATCAAATCTGATTAATAACAGTGAAAGAATGAATCAACAACACATCAAAAACACACGTAATACCAAGATTTTTTGCGTGGAAACCTTGTCAGGGGAAAAACCACGATGGAGGTTAATCCATAAGTTATACCCTGTTAAAAGTAAAAGAAGAATATAAGAGGAATGCACGTGCATTCAGGCACACTACCTAGAGCTCACCACTCAAAGGAAGACTCATTGTCTTATAGAAAATATTCAAATTAAAACCATCTGAAGAATTTGAACTAAGAAAGTAGCATCTGCTAATGCCTGAGTATAATTCTAGTTAAGAACATGAACACTCCTTCACTTTTTTTCACTCTTCTTCACACTCTGCTCTGCCTTTGAATTATATAAACCTTTTTCACACATAAAAATCACACACTTTTCATACTACATGTCTCAAATGAGATAAGAAATCACTTATAGATATTTTCAACAATAAATTACATTGCTTTATGTTGACTTCAACACAATAATAAAATGAATGCAAATTGTCAGACCAAAACAATAAAGATTATCAATGCGCATCAACCAAATTTGGCCACAACATAGTAGATACCCAAAACAATGTCCTTGAACACAAAACACCTTCAAAAATTCTTCCTCAAAGATCCACAACAAGCTTCAAACACCTTGTCGGCCATGAACATGAAAAACATGAACACGCAAGAGAAAATATCAGATCACAAGCACATTGATCAATGCAGACGTACAACATAGGTAGAACATGATCTAGAAATGTCCATGAACACCACAGGAACATGTGCAAGAACTCAGATTACCAGAATCACATTATCATCTTCCATGAACACCATTTGTAGTAATATTATAACTGTCAGAACACAAAAAATTATATCTTTCTCAAATATTCATGTGCACCTCTGAAACATTTGGAGTAGAAAGTAGATAAGCCTAAAAAAAAACCCTTTAATCTGTAACACCTCACTATCAACATACTAAACTTTCTACCATATTGATCTTCACTACTTCACAAACAATCTGTAACATATTTATTAAAATTTTCTCAATATCCTTGACATATACAGTATTAAAGACATTAATGCTAATAGTGTTGACATCAATGACAATCACATATCAGAAACACAACCACAACATCCAACAATCTCCTCTTTACACATTGCTCTTCTCATACTGTTCTTCGCCCCCTTACTTTAACTCTTCCATAGTTTTTCACATTACTCTTCTCCCCCTTTGACATCAATGGAAAAGGTACACAAGCTCTAAACCACATATCTAAATCATCTAACTACTCCCCTTGAGTAGCATCCACCACAACATCAATCTAGATCAAGATATGGTTGTGAATGCATAGACTGATGCAAAGACTATGCATCTTAGTTCTCATTAGGAAGGGTAATCACCCCTAACTTCCCTATGAGATACTCAAAAGTATCCTTGGGAAAAGGCTTAGTAAATATGTTTGTAATTTGTTCCTTAGTAGGCACATACTCCAGTATAACTTCCTTATCACTCACTTTATCTCTCAAAAAGTGGTACATGACAGATATATGCTCTGTCTTTAAATGTAGTACTAGCTTCTTAGAAATGTTTATAGCACTTGAGTTATCATAGAATATGGCAATAGGTTCATCATACACAACTCTAATATCTTTCAACATTTGTTTCATCCACAAAACTTGAGTACAATTTTTAGCAACAACAATATATTTTGCCTCTGTAGTAGACAAGGAAACAACATTCTACTTCTTACTTAACCATGAAATCAGCTTCTTTCCCAAGAAAAATGTGCCACCACTAGTACTTTTCCTTTCATTCACATCTCCTACCCAATCAGCATCAATAAAGGCAATTAAAGTAAGATCATCATCTTTAGGATACCATAGGCCAAAATCAACTGCTCCCTTCAAGTATCTGAAAATTCTCTTCACAACAGTCACATGAGATTCCTTAGGATTGTCTTGAAATCTAGCAACAATGCATACAACATTCATGATGTCTAGTCTAGTTTGAGTTAAATACAATAATCCACCGATCATTAATCTGTATCTAGTCTGATTTTCCTTTAGAGAATCATCATCTTGTGTCAACTTACATCTAGTCACCATGGGTGTACTAACTAGTTTTGGATCTTCCATAGAAAACTTCTTTAGAAGTTATTTCACATACTTGGACTGAGATATAAAGATCCCTTTATCTACCTGAGTAATTTTCAATCCCAAACAGAATTTCAACTCTTGAGTCATTGAAATCTCATTAACAAACTTCATGCACAAATCATCATCTCCTCCAAAAAAGATATCATCAACAAAGACTTCCACAAACAAATCTTTATCATCATCAATCTTGAAATATAGATTACTATCAGCTATAATTTTGTCAAATCCAATCTTCTTCAAGTACTTATCCAATTTGGCATACCAAGCTCTAGGGGCTTGCTTGAGTCCATATAATTCTTTCTTCAACCGAAAAACCATATCTCCCTAATCAGTCAAATGAAATCCATCAAGTTGCTCAATGTACACCTCTCCTTCCAATTTTCCATTCAGAAATTATAACTTGACATCCATCTGATAAACCTTGTAGTTTTTGTAAGTAACATAAGTAAGAAACAGTCTCACAACTTCAATTCTAGCAATAGGAGAAAAGGTTTCTTCAAAGATAATTCCTTCCATCCCAGAGTATCATTTGTATACTAGCCTTGCTTTGTTTCTGATAACTTCACCTTGTTCATTCAGTTTGTTTCTAAAGACCCATTTAGTTCTAATTACATTTTTGTCTTTAGGTCTTGGAACATGAATCCATGCATTATTCTTCTCAATTTGTTGTAGTTCTTCTTTTATTGCTTCAATCCAATGTTCATCTTTTCATGCTTTATTGAAATTAATTGGCTTAGCCTTTGAAATTAAATAGTATTATTTCGCAATTCTTCTCCTAGTTTGGACACCTTTGTTCTTATCTCCTATAATCTAATTTTTTGAATGATTTAATCTCACATACCTTGGAGTCTTAGAGTGTTCTTGAGTTTTAGGCTCTTGTGGTCTCTCTTCTATAGTTTCACTAGTCTCTCCTTATTCTTGTTCTTCTTGATTCATCGGAATGATCTGAAGTCTGAATCTTGTTTGCATTGTCATTCTGATCATCATAAACATATCCATAGGTTTTGGAGGGTTTGGAAATTTCTTCATGAACCTTAACATTTACACTTTCAACTATTTTATTCAATCTCTTGTTGTAGCACTAGTAGGCCTTGCTCTTAGTAGAATAACCAAGAAAGATTCCTTCATCACTTCTAGCATAAAATTTTCCTATATCTTCATCTCTCCTAATATAGCATTTACTCCCAAATATTTTGAAATATCTAATAGTAGGATTATGACCAAACCATAACTCAAAAGGAGTATTACCAGTTGTAAGTGTGGAATGAGGTGTAAAGCACAAAACACTTCTTAACATGACATTATATCAAAGACAAATCAAATGAATCAATTCAAAACAATAATCTACTGAAAGCGTCATATTGTTCTTGATCTCCAAAGATTTATTAAATCAAAATGGTTCTCAGATCATGAGTGCACTATGATTGTTAAAATGATAATTGAAAGAATGAGATGGATGTTAAAGCAATGATATGGATCTTAATATGATAATACTATATGATAAAGAAACTAAGGTAGCATGAATTGACATGGAAACAGATAAATGTAGCTACAAGAAGTAGCCATGATACGAAAGCTTAATTGCTTGATGCTAATGCTTGATGCTTGATGTGCATGAATTCCTACAGAGTAAGATTGCATAAGTTAGATTACCTAGATCCTTATCTTGGTTTTTAAAAAAAAGGGGTAAAAAATTTAATGAAAATCAGAAAGGAACATTGCAAAGAAAGCAAAGGGCCAAAGGCCAAGAAATTAGTAGTAATAAGAGAACACAACCCAACCAAAGTCAACCAACTCCATAACCAGCCTTATCCTCTACAAGAATCCCCTCCAAGTTATGGTGAAGCTCGAGAGGAACAATCTCCCAATCGTCAACTCTCCAACCATCATCCCACTCAGACGCACATTTTTCCAAGCAATCAGTAGCCCTATTCCACTCTCATGGAATATGAACAAAAGTCACCATTTCCATCAAAGAACTAACCTGTAGAATCTATTGCACAATCATAGCCAAATGCTAGTTGACACCCATTACTTTCTGCTCAATGAGAAAATTAATCAAGATTTGAGAATCAGATTTACATATCAGGTGTCTCCACCCCAAAGCATAAGCCCTCTCAAAGGCATAAAGGATTTCCAAACCTTCCACAATGTTGATAGTCTTCAACCCCTCGTTGGCAGAAAAGAGGAAAATCATCGCGCTAGAAGTATCCCTACCAATCCCCCCAATACCAGTAGGCCCCGAAATACCCTTGGAAGAGTCGTCAATGTTAATCTTGAGAACTCCATCAGGGGGTAGCTGCCATTGGGAAACCCTCTGAATTTTTTGCTTCATCTTCCAACCTCTCCTGACACACACAGAAGTCACGAACAACCCTTAAATCCCCAATATCTGCACCACCTCAGTATCCCTTTTCTCTAAAGGAAAGCTCACATCACACTTAGCCTCCACCATCTCCTGAATCATGCCCAAAATTCTCTGCTAGACTTGTTGCACAAGCTTCTTCTCAACATGAAAAATACGATGATTCTGTTCAAGCCAAATCTGCCATAGCATAAAGATAGGCCCACATACCACACTTTCTATAAAAAAGAAGCCATAGAGGGAGGCCTACCTACACTCTTCCAAAATTCAATCAATGAGGAAGCGTGCACATAGGGACTCTACCAAACACCCCACTAGAAATGCAAAATCTGGATCACATAGGGACAGTAGTAAAACAAGTGAGAAGACTCCTCCTCAACAGCCCCACACAAAACACAAGCAGAAGGGCCTTGGAAAACCTTCTTCCGAATATTTTCCCAAGTCAAACACCTATTCTAGGTCAACATTCAAATAAAGCAATTACACTTTGGCCAGGAGAACTTGTTCCAGACCTTCTTCCACCACTGAACTTCCTTCCCTTCCACCCTGCGAGACAATAACACCTTATATCCAGAGGCAACAGTATAAAAACCCATAGGATTAGGGGACCAAGCAAGCACATCCTCCTCTCAGAGTGAACTGCACCATCGACTGGAAAGGATAGTTTGCAGCTTAGCACACTCTTCTTGCAAACCAACAATCAACCAGACAATAGGAGACTTCCATCTTGCCACCTCCAGTTTCCCGCAATGAGAGGTGGATTTAAAGTCATTCACATGTGACCAACTAGCCTCGAGAAATCTCTGACAAAGATTCAATAAATTTGGATACTAAAAGATGAGAGGAGGGTAGCCATCCCAAGAATTAGACCAGAATTGGACCTCGGTCCCCTGCTTACAAATCCAAAATAAACAGTCCTTAATAAGAGCAGCCCCCTTCTTGAGGGTGCCCCAAATCACCAAGCCCTTCCTAGCAAGGGGATAGCAAGGAATATCAGTCTGAGGAATCCCCAAAAAAAACTTTTGAGAAAGAACCTGGGCCCAAATTTTATCCTGCTCAATGCACCACTGCTAATATAGCTTTACAGCCAGAGCCAACCTCGTCAAAGTGGACTGTCATAAACCAAGACCCCCATACTACATCGGGCTATAAACAACCTCCCATCTGACAAGACTCCATTTGGAGGACCCCAGACAACCAGCCCATAAAAAATATCTAGCAACAGAATCAAAATCCTTAACAAAACTTATCGGGGCAATCTGGAGCATGCATCTGTACATGGGAAAGGCCTACACCACAGACTTGATTAACTGAACCTGCCCAGCAAAAGATAACCACCGATGAGTCTAGTGAGTAAATTTCACTCGAAATTTATAAAAAATATTCTACCAAGAACCCCTGGGCAATCTCCCATCCAAGATGGGTATGCCAAGATAGGTCAAAGGGAGAGTCCCAATCTGAAATCTCAAAGTCTGAGCAATCCTTTGTTGGATGGGGCCCAGAGTATTATAAAAGAAGATGGAAGAATTGTCTTCATTAATCAATTGTCCTAAAGCAATTATGTAGGTGTCCAACACCCTGTGAATATTAGCAGCTTCTCTCATTGTAGCCAAACCCATTAGAGCAGTATCATCCACGAACTACAGGTGTGACTATGGAGGCAAGTCACCACCCCACCGCCATCCCTGGATGAGACCACCCTCCACATTTACTTTAATCAACTGGCCCAAACCCTCAACAAGGAGAAGAAACAAGTATGGAGAGAGGGGATCCCCTTGCCGAAGTCCCATAGATGCACCAAAAAGCTCAGAGTGTTCCCTGTTAATAAGCACAAAGAAAGAAACAGAGGTGACACAACTCATAACCCATTGGATCCATTCTTCTTGGAAGCCAAAAGCTTTGAGGACATTCTGAAGGAAGGACCACCTGACTCTATCATAGGCCTTAGCCATATCCAACTTAATGAACATCCCCTTATCTTTGGAGCGGGCCATAGAGTGAATGGTCTCAATTGCAATAACAATCCCATCCAGAATCTGCCTACCCGCCACAAAGCCACTTTGCTCCTCGGAAATCAGCTCATTCAACCCCTTCTTTAACCTATCGACAATTAGCTTAGAGATAATTTTATAGATGACATTGCAAAGAGAAATGGGATGAAATTGACCTAACCTATCAGCCCCATCGTATTTGGGAATGAGGGAAAGAAAGGTAGAATTTAAAGCCCTAAGCATCTGCTTATTCCGCTGAGATTCTTGAGCCATAGCCAATAAATCCAACTTGATAATATCCTAGAATTCTTGGAAAAACTCCACCAAGAAGCCATCGGGACTAGGAGCTTTCCCTTTCTTCATCTGGAAGACAATCTCCTCAAGTTCCACCAGTGTGATATCACTCAAAAGAAGCTCATTCATTTCCCTAGACACCAGAGAGGGAATGCAAGAAAGAACATGGGATTCTTCAAGAGACCCCCCTTGCAAATCCTCCCTAAAAAGAGAGGAAAAAAACTACACCGCCTCACCCAAGATTTCTAGAAAGGAAGAAAGCAGCTCACCCCAATTATTCACCAGAATCAAGATAGAGTTGCCTTGTCTCTTGGCTTTTACCAAGTTGAAGAAAAATGCTATATTTTTATCCCCTTCCTAAAGCCACTCTATCTTAGCCTTTTGTTTCCAATACACTTCCTCCTACAACTCACACTCCTCCAAAGCTTTCAAAGCCTAAGTCTCTTCCTACAGTCATTCTATTGTCATCCCATCCTCCCTTATCAACCTTGTGATACCATCCAAAACATCTTGAGCAACTGCCTTGGCATGAAAGACATTCCCAAAGTAGAGACAATTCCACCTCTTGAGCTGAAACTTCACATACTGAAGTAATTTAGCAAAGGTATGCATTGCTGTGCCAAAAGCAGGTCTACCCCTTCTCCACAAGTTGGCCACAAATTCATACAAAGATTGGTTCTGTAACCACATGAGATGGAATCTAAAAGAAGAAGAATGAAGCATACGACTAGAATCAATAGTCAACTTGATAGGCCAATGGTCGGATCCCCTCCAATCGAAAATTTTAGTGCTAGAAGACCACATACCACCAATCCAGTAACAGGAAACAAGGAACCGATCCAATCTCTCAGCAATACAATTATCCCCCACCCTGTGATTGTTCCATGTAAACTGACCATTACTAGGCTTAATATCAACTAAATTCAAAGCATCAATGTTACCATACAAGAGCAGCGTAGAAGGCTCCAGCCTCACAGTACCACCATGCTTTTCAGCAAGCTCAACTATAGCATTAAAATCTCTATCCATAATCCAAGGATGGAAAGGAGCCATACTGCAGACAAACCAGATATGGGACCATAGAGACTACTTAACCTGGAGATCAGTAGGAGCATAGATGTTAGACAGGAGTAAATTCTCCCCCATCTCAAAGCTAGAAGCAATCATAGACATAGCAGACTTAGAAGACAACCATCAAAGAGGATGGATCTTCCACGGGTTCCATAGACAAGCTATACCCCCAGAAGACCCATGAGCTCCAATGCATTGACACTCCCCATTCCTCCACAATTTGGGGGCCAGAGTAAACATAATTTCCACAAATAGCTTGGTCTCTTGTAAAAAAAGAATATCAGGGCCTTAATTTCTAACCAAATCATGAACCGCTTTTTCTCTAGGCCCGCTATTCAAGCCCCTTACATTCCATGATAAGACAAAAATTTCAAGGGGCTCGAAAAATGAGAATCCAAAGTCTTTACTGACCCTGATTCCACCAAGGTCTCACCTATCAACTTGATCTTTTCCGTATCCTTCTTTCTACCAAGTTTGGCAAACTTATTTGTCCCACCTTTTTTAAGATCCCTTTGCAAAAGGCCCAATTGAGAAGAAATCTTGTTGCTCTTAATCGCCTTCGAAGCTACAATCTGCCCAGGATGAGAAGAATCCCCACCACCTTTTGGTACCGCAAGAGAAAGAATCGATGCTTGTGGAGCCATCAATTGTTGATCCGTATCCATGTGCAAGGTATCGACACTCAACGGAATCAATGAATCAACAGAGATTTTGTCCACATGAGCCCAATACTCAACCTCCTAGGCCATACTCAACAAACCCGAGTTTACTTCCTACTGACTGAGATCATCCAAAACCTCAAACCTATTAAAAGTATCCTCATCCTGCCTTTCCTTTAAGGTCCTCTTTTGACCCCGGTTCCTATTACGAGCTTTGACCTGAACATACCCATCAGCACCAACCACCTCACTAGAGGCCAGGCCCTTCCCCTTATCTACTATAGGGGGGTTGCGAGGAGGTTGTGCATCCTGAGACTCCATCGGCTTATATCTTGGACATCTATGTAGCAAATGACCATACTCATGACATAGATGGCAACGAAAAGGAAGAGTTTCGTAATCCAGCTGTTGCACCCAAGAAAAGGCTTGCACACACATATCCATAGCATCGGGTAAAGGCTTACTAAGATCAATTTCAACACAAATATGAGCATAGGTCAATACCTTTTTACCCAAGATTTGCAAAGAAGACCCATCTAGTTTTCCAAGCAGTGAAGCCAACAAGAGCAAAGTATCCCCTCGACAACATTCCACTGAAAATCAAGGCAAACAAACCCACATCGGAACACAATTTGGCATCTCCTCTGAGGGGATAAAGCTAGCATGCCATGGTTTGATAAACAACCCCACTTGGTTATGGAAATAAGGGCCTCCCTCAAAGACCCTATTGCGATCATCCATGCAATTAAAGGTAACCATAAAGTAGTTATTGGCCAACAACATAACCTGCATTTCTCCTTCTAGTGCCCAAGTCCTCTGGGCCCAAGTTTTCAAGAACTGGAGTGAAACCCTCATCCCCAAAAATTTGCAATATAAAGAGTGGTTCAAATATTATTCAACATCTTCTGCAATCATTTCAGGTGGGATCACCAGTTTGGGCCTCTCTAGAAATGCTTGAGATAACTATTAATCTTCTTGAGCCTCGACCCATTAATCGAACCCACACCACCAAGCCCCGTATCTAGAGAAAATAAATTGTTATCAAAGGACTTCATCCCATGGTTCGAAGACTTCAAACCAAACACTGCCTGGAAATCCATCATAGGAGACACCCCAGATGCCTCACCCCTATGCAGTGACATCAGGCCCGAGATGGGAAAGCAGATACCCAACCCACTAGTGACAATGTGTGGGGAACCCACACCACCACACCTGACCACCCTTCACACCCCCTCCCTACCAACCAATCGCTCCCACACCCATGCCAAACAAAGGCCCTGTGGCAAGAGAATACCCCCACGCACCACCATACACCACAACTACACTCCTGCACCCGCTCCAGCCCAAACAACCACCCAACGGAAGCCCCAAGCACAAAACCATGGAGTGCAAATAGGAAAAGCCAAGGCCAAGAGGACTTCGCCGGAGAACACCCCTCGGCCACCCAATGCAAACCAACAACGACAAGACAGAAGCAGCCCTCGAATCACGTAGAAAAAACCCACCCCACAATGCACAAATGAACAAAGATTGATCATGAGCTAGGGCTCGGGTGCCCTAGCTCGGCCTGTAACGTTGCAGATGCCATCCCTAGATGGCCATCTTTCTAATCCTTTTCTTGTTCAATGAGGCTATATTTATAGATTTTCTGGCTATAGAAATGCACAAGGAAAGCATTGAGGGCTTGGATTCAATCTGGATGATTGAATGGTGAGAGATGGAGGAGATTGAGAGAAATATGGTGATTGTCACTACCCATGAAAACACCAGGCAAGAGAAGAGGAAATATTGATGGAGGAGGATTGAGAGAAGAATTTGGAATTTGTCTCCAATTTGTCTCCAAAACTTCCCGTGAAGTTTCAAAGCATTAATTGTGACATATTTTAGACATAATTTAGACATAGGATATCTAATTCATTTTTGAGGAAATATAGATGGAATATTCCTTATGCCTTTATTCAACTATTTTTGATTTATTTAAATTAGGAAAAGGGAGATAAATAATTTAATAAAACGAACTATAGAAGTTGTTTATTAAATTAAATAGAAGAATATAGCAATTAATAAATAAAGTTTTTTAATCTTTATTTAATTAATTCAAAATCTACGTGATAGAATAAAATAGGGATTTGATAATTAAATCAAACAAAGTATTTAATTTTGTTTATTTAATTAAGATGAATTTAAATGTGAACTATATAAATAAATATTTCTATTTATTCAATAGTAGAGGAAATTAGGATAGTTAATCAAATAATATATATTTAATTAATCGGATGCTCTAGACCAATTTTAGGTGTATACATTTTGCCCCTCTTCGAAGTGATGTGTTTATGTGTTGCTTCGAAGAAAATCTTGCTGCAACTGCCAAGATCGATGATATAAAAAAATAATTCTGTATGCCCCAGACATGCCCCAAACATTGATTTTCAGATGATTGACGATAATATGCCCCCTCGGGAGATAAATTAATGATTTGATGATTTTTAGATTTTTTGAAATTTTTATGATTTTATGATGATTTGATGAAGATTCGATGATGAAATAATTTATCTACTAACAAAATGATGAAGAAATATAGCCCAAAGATGAAATTCAATTAATTCCATGGATTAAATTAATCAAAAATATGATAAAACCCCTCAAAGATCCCTTTTCAAAAATTATATATAGTTCAAAAGGTCATTTTCAAAGTCATTTTGCACTTTTGAGTTAGAAAATCTTTTGATAGAGACATTTCAGCTAGCTGGAGCAGGATGCCAATCCCTTACCACACTCACCATTTCAAGCACGTTCGATGTCATCGATGGCCAGCCGAGTATGGACCTCTGGTATGTACCCCTAATCCTCCTCGTAATTCATGAAATTTTATTTTTTATGCATTTTAAATGTTTAGGCGTATTTGTCTTATTTTAGCGCTTTCATGCCACGTAGTGCTTTCACTCCAGTGTAGCGCTTTCATTAGGTAGATTAGCACTTTGAGATTTAGTGCTTGTGTTAAATTCTCTAGTGCTTCCATAGGGTAATGTAGCGCTTTCAGTGATGTAGCGCTTAGGATTTGAATTTTAGCACTATGATGCTGGATTTTAGCACTTAGAGAGTTCTAGTGCTTTGATTTCGTTGATTATCACTTTCATGGTCTGTTTTAGCACTTCTGGAAAAGTGGCACTTTGATGGACTATTTTAGTGCTTTGATATGATAAAACAATGCTTAGAGTAGAATAGCGCTTCGGATGCCTGATTTAGCGCTTCAGAGTGTTGAAGTAGCGCTTTCGAGATATAGCATTTTTGGTGCCTGATTTAGTGCTTGTGACTAATAAAGTAGTGCTTTGGGGATTTAGCGCTTTGGGTGCCTGATTTAGCGCTTTCATGTCAGAATTGAAGATTTTGATTTAGATAACCTTGATTTTGTCAAATCTGATCATGTCCATTTTTCTAATTGTTATGATTGATAATCCACATTCTTGATGTTGGATTTGGATGATGTAAATAAGACTAACTCTCATGATAGGTGAGAAGAAATCCTATTTGTGATGATCCTCATGATAGGCGAGATCTAGATAATGTTTTGATGAACCTCATGATAGGTGAGGTTTGTTGATGTTTGAGAACCTCATGGTAGGTGAGGTTTGACGTTTGCCTATGAATTTTGATCGAAAATTCATACCAATTTTGGTTTAGACGTGATAGTAGAATGAATCTTGATTTCTTGACATAGTACACTAATTGTGGATTTTTCATTGTGATGATAGGAGCGTTTGGGTACTCCCCAGATGCAAGAGAGGTTTCCATGGAATACAGAGTTGATACCTCATCTAACACCAGATGAGCTTCAGATTATAGGCCAATGCGGCCTAACCAATTTGCTTGATATGCCCCAGATTAGGATTAATTGGGGTTTGTTGACTGCATTGGTTGAGAGGTGGCATAGTGACCACAACACCTTTCATCTACCCAGTGTCGAGATGATAGTCAAACTCGAGGATGTGTGGCAGATTCTGCGCATTCCGTTCATGGGGGAGATTGTAGTATATGATTCCCATGGGACCTATGGTAGAGATGCTCTTCATAGAGTATTCCAGGATCAGGCTATTGAGGGTTCAAGTGTCCGATGGAGGAGGATTGCTGATTTCTATGTGACACTACTAGTAGTGCTAGCTGGATTTATTGGAGGTTTCCTTTGCCCTGATTGTAGGTCAAAGGGATTCCTCGTGGGTTGGAGCAGGACACTAGAGAGCATGATTGTACACGGTACTAGATATGCATGGGGGATGTGCATGTTGGCACATCTTTATCATGATCTTCACTCAGTTGTGTACCTAGGGGCACGTAGCTTATCGGCACGGATGACCCTATTACAGGTATGGGCATGGGAGCACTTTTTGATTGCTCGACCATTTCCAATGGCAAATAGACCAGTAGGCAGACCCTACGTGTTCAGATATAGAGGTTGGCTTACACAGGCCTGGATGGGCAAGTTGGAGCACTGAAGGTAGGTGTTTGATGACATAGAGACTATTACCTAGCATCCATACCTCAACTGTGAGTAGTGGGATGAGGATGATGCAGTGTTGGGATACCTGTGCAATTCAATGTATCTGATTGGTTGGACACCATTTGTCTTAGAGAGATTTTTGCTTCACAGAGTATACAGACAGTATGGCATTATTCAGTGTATGCTACAAGGGGTAGCCCACTATGCTAGGCAGCAGATGGATATTCCTGATTGGGGGCCTTGTCTATCATATGATACTTTAGTAGAGGGATACAGGGCATTGCAGCCATCACTCTAAGATATGCGGAGAGACATTGCAGAGGCACAAGTCACCGAGGAGTATGCTGCATTCCTAGCCTTCATTCCACATCCTTGTATCACTATTCCAAATGAGCCAACACCACTACCAGTAGAGGAGGATGTGGCAGAGGGTTCCGCAAAGAGTGAGGGTGGCACTCTAGCAGGCAGTAGCACAGAGAGTGGTAGTGATGAAAACAACAACAATGATAGTGATGGTGGTAGTGGAGGGGATAAAGGGGTAGGGCTAGTCAGTAGTGGCCCATCATCCAGTAGGCCTCACAAGAGGCAAACAGTGATAGTGCCACCAATGGACCATTAGAGACAGATCGTAGGTCTGCAGACACAAGTTTAGACACTGTAGGGGTAGTTGGTATAGGCTCAGGGTTTGCTCATTCAGACCTAGACTCAGATGCAGGCACAGGTGCAGGCTCATGCTCAAGCTTTAGCATAGGTTCAGGGATAGTTGGAAGTTGTACAGATGCAGGTGGCCACTTTGATAGCTGAGTGAGATAGTGCTTGACAGATTGCCGAGAGGGCACATGAGACAGCAGAGACCCTCCAGAGAGTGGCTGATGGTACATCAGTGGGGAACTATATGAGGGAGGTTTTGTAGGCTAGCCAAGAGGCAGAGTTTTACAAAGGCAGATATCATGAGGCAGTGCCTGTCGATCGCAGAGTCAGTTATGCCCCATCGAGATCTGGGCGGATGCACACATGGATAGTTAGTGAGGGGGTGACACAACCTCCATGCAGAGATCCCAGAGATCCTGGTTCTTCCTAGGGTGGTGGTGGTACAGGTCCTATTGGGCCCGATCATTCTGGCAGTAGCAGATCGTAGATGCCTCTTGTGATTTGTATTTTTGAGACATGATGTATATTATGATGTACCTCATTTTTGATGATGTATCTATATTTTTAGACTTCATTGTATACTTGACACTTGATATATATATATATATGAGATGCGATTGATTGGATTTTATGATGGTTTATGATTTTTATGTGATGGATGCATTTATTATGTGATGATGTAATGATAAATTCTTTTTATTTTATGTAATGATTCTATTGATTTGTAGGATATATGATATATGGATGTATGATGTGATGTATGAATCTCTAAATGATGATCTATATGAATGTTCAAATGTGATAAGAATGTATGGATGGATGGATAAATGTTTTTAAATTTTTAAATTCGATGATGATAAAAATGTTTTTATGATGAATGATAATGGATGAATGTAAAGAGAATAATGACATGACTCGCATTTATTTTGTGATAAAATGTATGGATGGTAAATGATGTATGCATATGATGTTGATGAATGATAATGTAATGAATGTTTTTATGGTAAAAATGAACATGATGTACTTATGGTACAATTTAATTCATAATTTATTTTGATGTATGATGAAATATATGAATGATGAAATGATGAGACTAAATGATGAGATGATGACTCCTACATGCTTTTGATGATTTTGGAATTAATGTCAAGTATACTCAATTTTATTTGTAGATTAGATAATCATTGATTGGAACCCTTTATGCAACAAATATTCTACAAATAATGAATATGATGAATACAATCTAATTTTAACATGCAACTATATGCAAAACAATTGTCATTTTAATAGTACCTTTGTGCTTTTTGTCATCATTGAGCCTTATTGGATGTTGAAAGTGAGTACAAGCATCAATGGTATGTGTTAGACCAATGATGACCTGAGTACTTCTTTCATGATTTTTGATATTGCAAGCGAACACAAGCATCTAGGTATGATTTAACCGTGATGACCCAAGCATTCATTTCGTAAATAGGCAATGGTTAATCATTTCAATGTGTGAATTATGAATGTCATTGGTGATACATATGCATAGCACATCCCCTAAAAATTCATACACTTAAATGAGTAAATTATAGACAACAGATAATAAAAACATCATTCTTCTTCCTTGTTTCTCTAGTTCAATACATCATTGAGTTACTCCAAAGAAATGATAATCAAAAATACAATATCCATTGTTGACTTAGAGTGTTTCATTCATTATTCAGATTTTAGATCATCCATCCTGATTTTGTGATGTTTTTGTGATTTTTGAGATTTTGACCAAAGACCTAACCTACTAACTTATCCTAGGGGTCTCGGGGGCTGATCAAAAATTATCCTTGCATATGTTACACACGCAGAGACCACGTAGTTTGACTAACATAGACCTATGTTTTTTGGATTTTTCTTTTCAGACTAACTTTTTGACATGTTTTTTTGGATTTTTGAAAATGATATGAATGGTTGATGCTTTTCTGAGAATGATTGATGTTGCACTTTGATCTTTGTTTCACTGTTTTTCTATACTATTGTTCACCTTTTGATGAAAATCGATGTTTTTTTTGCCCCTAGTGATATCTAGATGTTGCCCCCAAGCTTTGAAGTGAGACCTTGACCATGTGAAATGATATGAAAATGGATGCAATGATGGTCAGACTAAAGACATGATATGGAATGATATTGACTTCCGAACTTAATGATCTTTATTATTTCAAATAGATGGGAAATATGTTCTTGAATCACATATGACGCCTGTTTCTAGGTTTTCACCAATATGTTTTGATTACACCTTTTGTTTCTGTATATTTTTCTCATTTTTCTCTTTTTTTTTTTGTATTTTCCATTTTTTTTGTATTTTTGCATTGCCAAGATGCCTATTTTCCAAGTTTTCATCAAGAAAACCATTTTCTAAAGTTTGACCCATGCACTAGGAGATTCAAGCATAGAATTTTCGAAGATGAATACTGTTGATAGGTTCATCAAAAAAATCCCCTTCTGACGTTGATAGCTGATATGCTCCTGATCCATACACTGATATGATAACAAAAGGACCAAGCCAGTTAGGCTCAAATTTCCCTTTCTTCTCTTTGTCCTACTGATTCCTAGGGTTTTCTGTTAGTACCAAGTCACCAACCTGAAAGACCCTCGATTTACCCTGTGGTTGTAACTCCTTGACATTCTCTATTAATTAGCTGTTAGATGATTAACAACTTGTTGATGACATTCATCCAATAATTCTAGTTCATGCAGCCTAGATACCCTATAGTCTTCATCTGAAATAATTCGTTTGAGTGATACTTGAAGGGATGGAGTCTCTACCTCGATGGGTTATATGGCTTTTGATCCATATACCAAAGCAAATGGTGTAGCTCCTATTGGTGTTCTGATACTTGTTCTGTAGGCCTATAGTGTTGGATTGAGTTGAACATGCCAATCACGTCCAACATCGTTAACCATCTTTTTGAGAATTGTTTTGTTTGAGGCCTCTGCTTGGCCATTCCCTTGAGGATAGTATGATGTTGAAAAACGATGTTGGATGTGGAACTTTTCACATAGCTCTTGGACATCTTGATTCTTGAAAGGTCATCCATTATCCGTGATAATGGATTGAGGGATTCCATAGCGACAGATGATGTAGTTCAAGATGAAAGAGGAAATCTGCTTCCCAGTGATGGTTGTAAGAGGTACTTCCTCTATCTATTTTGTGAAATATTTTGTAGCTGGGATAATGAACTTGTGTCCATTTGATGAAGAGGGATGTATTTTTCCTACCAAATCCAGTCCACATTGACAAAAAGGGCCATGTTGATGTAAAGGGATGCAGTTCTTGAGCTGGTGCATTTATCAGATTGTTGTGAACCTAACATTTTTGATATTTCTTGACAAATTGATAGGATTCTTTCTGCATGCATGGACAATAATATCCCAAATGGAGGATTTTCTTAGCTAGAGTTATCCCACTCGAGTGAGTGCCACAAATGCCCTTGTGAACTTCTTGTAGGGTTGTTTTAGATTCGTTGCATTCTATACATCGAACTAGGGTACCATCAAGACCTCGATGATAAAGGATGTCTGTGATTAAAATATGTCGAGTGGATTGGTAGATAAAGTTTCATTTCTGGTTCTTGGAAAGATCAGGAGGAAGAATATCATCTTTCAGGTAAGTATAGGTTTTTTCATAGATGGAGGTTTCAATGGTTTCTAGATGGCATATGGTAGCAGATTCTGATTTGTAATGGGAAGGATATGATACTTGTTCTACCATAAACTCATAACAAACACGCTTCTCAGGCAATTTTAGCCATAGCGTCTCCAGCTTTGTTCTCCACCCTTAGAATTTGATCAAACTTGATACTGACAAAGGACTATTTTAGATTATCTATTTGTTGCTTGTAGGGCATCACCTTTTCATATTTTGTTTGGTACTTGTCATTTACCTGATAAATGATGAGTAGAGAGTCCCCGTATACCTGTAAGTCTGTGATTTTCCATTGAATTGCTATTGTGACCCCAATTATCAATGCTTCATATTCTGTCACACTATTTGTACACTGAAACATCATCCTATATGATTTTAGAATTGTGTGTCCTTGGAGAGAGATGAACAAAATTCTAGCTCTAGATCCTTGCTATGTGTATGATCCATCAAAATATAATACCCATTGTTGGGGCATTACTCTCATAATGTCTGCATCTGGGAATTCCATTGTCATTGGTCGATCATCTGGTAGAGGAGCTTCAACTAGTTGTTCAGTGATTGCTTGACCCTTGATCACCTTTCTCTCAACATATTGAATGTCGAATTCACTTAGGAGCATAACCCATTTTGCCAGTCTACCTATTAAGGAAGCTTTACTTAGTAGATACTTTAAAGGGTCGATCTTTGCAATTAACCTTATTGTATGAGTCAGCATGTAGTGTCTTAGCTGTTGAGCAGCAAACACCACTTCCAAGCAATAATTCTCTATGAATGTATAGTTTATTTCATAGCCATTTAAATTTCTACTGATGTAGTAGATGGTGTGTTCTTTCCCTTCATAGTCCTCTTGTGCTAACAGTGCCCCCAAAGAGATGTCTGTCATTTCAATGTATAATATGAATGGTCTTACTTTAGTTCGCAGCATGAGAATGGGTGGTGACATTAGATATTGTTTTATTTGATTGAATGTTGTTTCACACCCGTTATCCCATTTGAAAACCACATTTTTGTGCAGCAGATGATTGAAAGGATGACTTTTGTTTGCTAGCTGGGAGATAAATCTCCTGATCGATTGGAGCCTTCCTTGTAATGATCTAAGTTGATCCTAGGAGCTGGCATCTCCATTATTGCCTTGACTTTTGCTGGATCCACCTCAATGCCCTTTTCCGAAACAATGTATCCTAGTAGTTTTCCTAATGTGACCCTAAAGACACACTTCTTGGGGTTTAACCTAACATTGAACTTCTCCATTCGTGTGAAGATTTTGTCTCCTTCCCTAGTACTAGATTTTTCCAAGATGTCATCCACATAGTCCTCCATGAAGGTGTGCATCATATCATGAAATATTGTTGTCATCGCTCTTTGATAGGTGGCTCCTACATTCTTTAAACCAAATGGAATGATGTTCCAGCAGAAGGTTCCCCATGGACATGTGAAAGTTGTCTTTTCTTGATCTTCTAGAGCTATTCTTATTTGATTGTACCTTGAAAAACTATCCATGATTGATAACATGGCATGCCCTGCCATCAAGTCCATGATGATGTCTATATTTGGTAGTGGAAAATCATCCTTTGGGCATGCTTTATTTAGGTCTTTGAAATCCGTGTAGATTCTGATGTTGTTGTATGGCTTTGAAATAGGTACTATGTTTGATATCCACTCGGCATAGTCTATAGACCTTATGAATTTGGCATCCAACAATTTCTTTAACTCTGTCTTTACCATTAATGCAATATGAGGATGCATTTTTCTTAATTTTTGCTTAACAGGCTTGATTCCTGTTGGTAAATACAAATGATGCATAAGCAGATTTGGATTTAAGCCCGGCATATCAGAATATGATGAAGCGAAGTTGATGCTTCTTTCTTTAAAGAAATTGATAAATTTCGGTCGCTCTTGATCAGTCATTGATTCTGCTAGATGTAGAATTTTTGCCTTCTCTTTAGTGCCAATGTCCACTGACTGTGTAGGTTCTACTAGAACTGATGATCGCTCATGATAATGTTCTAGAAGAGTTTCAAATCTTCCATCCTTCGGTGCCTCAAAAAGGTTTTCACCATTGGATGTGTTCTTTATTTTTATTTTTTCCAGATCTAATACTGCCATAAAATGTTTTTCACCATTGGATCTATTTTCCTTGTTTTCAATTTTGCAACTAGAAGATTTGACACCCTCCTGTCGAGTCATGTTGTTATGAGTATTATAGATAGAATTTGTATCAAGTTTGGTATGACATAGGAAATGCATGATGGCATCATCATTTGCCAATTATGGTACAATCAAAGGTTCGATAGGTTCCCATTCAATAAGTTCTGGATGGATTAATGGCATGATGTCATTGGATTGATTCAGGTCGATGGAAGAGAGGGTTAGGAAAGAAATATCATCATGATTGTCATTTTGGATATCAAGATCCATGATGGTACCCTCTTGAAAATTATCTAGTTCACTCAAATTTTGTTCATCCCCACTAGAGTCATCGATATTTAGTGATCCCACAATGAATGGTCTAGACCCAGAGCCTTGTCCCTCCTCACATGTAGGGGTATACCGTTGGGTGACATGAATTTGAATATCAGTAAAAGATACTTCAGAACTGTGAACCCCTAAACCTGCAAATGCACAAGAACAACAAACATTGTTAGATGTTATATCAAAATGCATGCAAATATGAAGGATTCCCCATAAAATCCACCTATTTAAACTAATATTAGGAAATGAATAACAAACTCAAATAACATGAAAGTAAATCCTAATCTAGCCAATATATTGATGATCCCATGGGGGAATTGGTGCCAATGGAGTGTTGCAATTGGCCCTTTCCCAATTCCTATGTTGTAATATAGATTGATGAAGAAATGGTCAAATCTCCAAAGAGATTTGAGCATAACCTTGGTGCAAATATGAAAATGTGATGAATGCTTGGATGAAAAGAGAAAAAATAGTTCTCAATTGAAGAGAGTAACTTTGCATGTGAATTGTGGATGAAGATTGAGGAGAAAAGTCTCCAATTTATAAACTTCTATTTGGAAGAAGTGAGCAAGATTAAGCAATGTGGGACAAAAGATAATCCAATGGCATTGTGCCACTTGTCCACATGTGATTGGATGAGGAATGAGCACATTTTGGACAACGTGCATGATAAATGCATAATTTTGAATTTGAAATGGTGAGTTGACTTGTTGAAGAGGGAAGAGAAGTGAAGTTAATGTCACTTAGCTCAAGGTCAAGGACATGTAAGAGGCATTGAATGCCTTGTTGGAAGGACCAAGTCCACTTGACCTTTTTGAATTCAAATGAGGGAATACTCCCTTTTGATGCTTTGTGAGGTAAAATAGATAAATTAATAAATCAAAGTAATTGATTTATTGTGCAAGTTGTATTCATTAAGTAATCAGGATTAGGCATGCCAAAACGAACTTGTACTTTTTCCATGTCTACATTTTGCCCCTCTTTGAAGCAATGTACTTGTTGCATTGATTCAAAGAATAAACTGCTATGATCAAAGGTCCGAGATTTTTTTGAATTTTTTCAGATGCCCCACTGCTGCCCCAGTGGAAGAATATTGTTGGATATTGCCCCCTTGAGAGATCAAACAAAAATTTTGAGTTTTTGGACGATCTCGCGAAAAAGATGACAAGGTGCCTGACATGCCAAAAATGCCCTAGAATGCTAGAAAATGGATTAAAATGCCAAAAGGGATGTAGAATGACTCTCGGTTGGACAAAAATGGGTTTGGGGGACCAAAACCCTATTTAGAAGGTCAAATTAGGTCAAAAAACCCTAATTTTAGAGCTTAAATAGACCTCAAGGGGTCATTTTCAAAACATTTGCACTCTTAACCTTGAACAAATTGACATTTGAGCTCTGAGTCTTAGACAAAATGGCACAACGAGAGTTTCCCCTACACGTGTCAGAGTGGGTACGAGTATATCAGTGGCCAGTCATCGCAGGACCCGTGGTATGTACCCCTATCCCACTTTTATTTTCCTCATTTTACGTACATTTGTTAGGGTTTAGGTATGGTCGAGTCAGCATGACTCGATATTGCACCGTGGAAAATTTCCAAACTAGCCCACACAGTCCCATATAGGGCCGCGTGTGCATAGAGCGCTGCCCAATGAAGTTTGTGCTTAGGGATTCTTAGTTTATAAAGTCGGCCACTCATTCAAACAATGCCGCGTGGGCCAATGAGCTGTCTAAGTCTGCCACGTGGTGCACTTTGCAAAAATTTTCTATCTAAATGCACCGTGCGACGCAGTTTGGAGACTTACAAACTGCGCCGCTTTTGCAAATAGCACCGCTTTTGCTGTTTCAAAAGTGAAAGGCAATACAGACACCAGATTTTTTCTAGGAAAGCTGATGTGGTACTTTTCCTTGTGCAGGAGACACCTAAGGTTATTCATTCGAGGGAGCACCAATGGCCAGTACTTCATCGATTAGGTGATATGCACATATTTCTCTAGGAGTAGCTTGGGATGCTTGGTCTGTGGTTCGTTGCCTACGTCCCTCCTGTGCGAGCACATCTAGGTATGATGCATGCTTTGGCCAAGCGGTGGCATAGCGAGACCTCATCTTTTCATCTTCCCACTGGCGAGGCCACTATAACTCTTGAGGATGTCTGGTGCATCGTGTGACTGCCCATCCATGGAGAGCGAGTGATTTACGATTTGGAGGAGGGGAGGGATGCCCACATCAATGTCATGGGTGTCAATGATCTCATGCTCTATGATAGTCAGATAGATTTGGAGAGGTACCGGGGTATAGCCCGTACTTACAGCCTTATTGTTGCCACCATTATTTCTAGCCTTATAGCTCCTACATGGCGTGACCGATATTTCAGTCCAGGTTGGGGACTAGCATGGCAGCAGATGTGTGCTCACCGAGTGTGTTATGCCTGGGGACCAGTACTGCTAGCCTCCTTATATAGGGATTTGCATGAGTTTGCTTATTTGGAGGGTTGGGCTCTTGGGGCTAGATTGACTCTTCTTCATGTTTGGGCATTTGAGCGGATTCCAGTGCTTCGCCCGTTTCTGATACTAGTTGCTTTAGATATTGATGATACTTTAGTGTGGCGGTATGGTGAGGCAACGATTCACTTCACCCACATGGGTACAGATGGCATAGCTCACTGGCAGTGGGTTCTAGATGAGATGACAGTATTGATTTGGAGGTCGTATATGGGTATGGGCCCATGGATGGATGATGCAGAGCAACTCTTGTTTGCTTGCTAGGATAGATTTATGTAGGGTTGAGAGCATACTTTGATAGAGAGATACCTTCCTGACTAGGTGGTTAGACAGTTTGGGGAGGTGTAGGATATACCCGATGCTCAGTATATAGCCATCTTTGCCCATACGACAAGGGAGATAGCATGGGGACAACCCATTCTAGCAGATGAGGCAGTGACCTCATTTAGGTAGTTGGTGGCTCAGCCATGGGCATATGATCAAGGGCGAGCAGACGCAGGGGTGACTCCAGCGTACAGGGCATGGTTCAGGCCACCAGTGAGATTGACAGTTTCAGGGATAATTCTTCCACATCACAGACTGAGAGGTAGGTCAACAGGCAGGGGTCGGGGAGGTGTACCACCTCCATAGTAGTCGCCTCTAAGGGATCCCACACAGCATGTGGTAGGACAAGATGGGCAGCCCCATGTGCTAACACAATAGCAACTGGTAGTATAGCTAGCAGGACAGCCAGTGGGACAGCCAGCGGGCTAGCCAGATGCTCATGATATATTGATTCAGCGGTTATAGGGGCAGGTATAGGTTCTGACAACTGAGCAAGATGAGGCCCGACAACAGGTTGCTATAGTTATAGCAGAGAGAGACCTGGCACAATTTGAGAGTGATCAAGAAATGGGCCGATGGAGGTAGTTAGAGAGTGTTGCTTCCACATCCCAGGCCCAATCAGTTGATATTCGAGATTATAGAGATGCAATCAGAGAGGCTGAGTACTATCGACATCATTACCGATAGGTAGTACCATCAGGAAATAGAGTGCCAGACTTTTCCTAGCAGACATGGAGGTGACCGATAGAGGCACACGGTGAGAGATAGGATGGGGAGGGCAGCAGCCAACAGGGCTAGCCCCCCTTTTGATCATAGGACAGTTTGCTTCATTTTTGATATGCGGGGTGCAATATTTTGGCCTTATTGTATTATGTACTTGATGTACACCTGATCCGATTTGTATCATAACAGTATTTTTTGATGATATATATGAGATGATTCACCCTTTTATGATATGTATGGTGCACATGTATGATATGCAAATGTATGATGCTTATGAGATGTTATGAGATGTTTCTATTCTTATGCTTTATGTTATGCAACTTATGTAATGGATGCATTTTTTTTTGTATATTTTTTGTGTTTTAATGATGTAATGCATATTAATGATGGTAATGGATGCAAATGGTAATGGTTTGCAATGGACGTAAATGATAATGGACATAAATGATTATGTATGATGTAATGTTGTCTTAAGATGTTTAGAATAACAAATTTATATTATTCTGCATGACTTAAGATAATACTATGATGTAGTGTGCTTTTGATGCTGATGATCATGTGGATGCAGGGTGTATGCATGGGCGATGTTTTGATTACTGTTATGATACAATGTTAGTGTAGAAAGAAGGTAGAAGAAATGTAGAGTTAATGAATTAGTTATGATGGTGATTTGCATTGCTAGGAATTGGGATTTTCAAAGGGTCAATTGCGTTATGTTTGATAACACACATAGGTACAATGCATCAAGGTATAAAGGACCAGGATGGCATGGTACCTAGTGTGATGGACTTTGACTGGAGAATCAGATAGGATTTTTCTTGTTCACACTTAACATACATACTTCATTTGGGATGTAGTTCAAACATTCTAGACATCTCAGACCAAAACACAGAAAAGCAAGCTTTCGTATGTGGTCAACAAGATATCTAAAAGATCTTCTCTACAAACCAAAGAAAATATATATGACTAAGTTATTTTACAAGTGTATCCCACAAGCGTAGGAGATAAAAAAGATAATGATCCTTGCCCCATTCCTTTCTCTCTAAATCTATTTTTTTTAGGCATCATCGAGAGGTCCTTGGAATGAACGCAAAATAAGATAAGTCCAAAAGACCAAATAAAATAAAACAAACAAGCTAATGTTCTTCATACCACTAGCCAAGGCTAAACTACTGTGGGGTACCTGATGCTTATGTCCATTGCAGGAAAGCTTCATCCTAGGACATGAAGTGATCAGGGTTTTGGTGGGACTGATTGGGTGATAAGCTATTGATACTCTGAGTTGACCAACTTGCTTGCTTACTAGCTTAGACTTTCAAGACTTTGACAATTAGGTTTTCACTTTGGAACCTGCTAGACCTGTTTTTGACTGACTCACCAAAGGGTGAAGGCGATGATTGATTTTATTATGAATGATGACAAACACGGATGAAATCGAGATGAAATGGATGCACCATTTTGGATTTTCAGATATTTTGAGGCTATTTTTTGGATTTTGAAGATGTTTTACAAATGTTTTTGGTATTTTTGAATAGACTAACTTAAATACCTATCCTAGGGGTCTCAGGAACTGATGCATAGATTAGCCTTTCCTATGTTATACACGTAGAGACCACATAGTTCGACTGACGAAAAACTTGACTTAATGAAAAGATGGACAAATAGATTGCCATTTTATTGCTTAAAGGACTGACTTAAGATGCAGACTAGATAGGCAAACAGATTGCTAATGCGATGAACACTTAAAGGACTGACCCTAACTATCTCGGGGGATGATCAAAGATCAATCTTGCCTATGTTCAAGCTTAAAGATGATGTAGTTCGACAAGGTGAAAGACTTACAAAACTCAATGATGGATTCTTTGAAAATTTTGTGATATTTAAACATGTTTTTGGATTTTTGGATGATTTGGATGATTTTGGATTTTTTGATGAATTTGAAGAAGATTATGAGAATATACACGAATCTGATCCAGTGAAGGTGGGAACATGCCTTCAACGCGGTGCAATAGACTACTTCTTTGAAGGCAGGACAAACTGACCTTTGGAATGCACCAAGTAGTACCATGGTGGAATATGATATGGGCATCAACTCAGGCTATGGTATGGATGCGGGTGATTAGGTGGATGGATGATTTATTGAGATGCGATGGAATGAGTGAGTCCTGAAAATCCTAGTAGATGAGGGGTGCTTTATTTACACTCGGTGCCTATTTGCCAGGTTTTCACCAAGGTACTTGTCCAAAGCGCCACCGAAATAGTTTTCACTAGAGGACGAATTTTTTCTCTTTACTATTTTTAATTCTTTTTCTAATTTTTTTGGATTTTTTGTATTTTTTGATTTTTTTGTTGTCACCAAGACTCCTATTTGCCAGGTTTTCATCAAGGTAACCATTTTTTCAGGACTTTTTTCGATTGTTTTTGTATTTTTTGGTTCCATTCCTTGCAAGTTCTTAGGCATAAATTTTTTTTGAGGTGCGAACTATTCATGGGCTCCTGCAAGGGTTTGCCTTTTAGTGTCGACAACTGATATGCCCCTGATTTGTAGCTTGTGGTGATGATGAAGGGTCCTGGCCAGTTAGGCTCAAACTTTCCTTTTGTATCCGAGTTTGGCACATTCTTTTGGTTTTCTTTCAGCACAAGGTCACCAAGTTGGAAAGTGCATTGCCTGATCTTCTTGTTGTAGCTCAGTTTCAGGCGATTCTGGTAGACTTGTAGATGATTCAAGGCATCCATGCACCATTCATCTAGTAATTCCAGCTCATTTAGTCTTGTAACCCTGTATTCCTCATCCGTGATGAGGTTTTGCAGTGATATCCTCAGTGACGGGAGCTCGATCTCAATAGGGAGGATGGCTTCTGATCCGTAGACTAGGGAGAATGGGGTGGTGCCTCTTGGCATACAGATGCTAGTGCTGTAGGCCCATAAGGTGGGATTTAGCTATAGATGCCAGTCATGACTGGAGTCATTGACTATTTTCTTTAGGATTTTCAGAATGGTTTTATTTGTAGCTTCTGCTTGGCCATTGCCTTGTGGATAGTATGGGGTGGAAAAGCGGCGCTGGATTTTGAACTTTTCAAACAAATCACGAACATCCTAATTTTTGAAGGGTGTCCCATTATCAGAGATAATTGATTGGGGAACACCATATCGGCAAATGAGGTAGTTCAGGATGAACTTGGATATTTGTTTTCCCATAATGTAGGTCATGGAAATTGCTTCAACCCACTTTGTGAAATATTCAATGGCAATGATAATGAACTTGTGGCCATTGGATGAAGTGGGCAAGATTTTACCAATGAGATCGAGCCCCCACTGTGAAAAGGGCCAATGTGTAACAATGGGGTGTAGTTCTTGAGCTAGTGCATGAATGAGGTCTCCATGCTATTGGCACTGTAGACACTTCCTGACAAAGTCATGTGCTTCTCTTTCCATTGTTGGCCAATAGTACCCAGTTCTTAGCAACTTCTTAGCGAAGGTCATACCACTCAAGTGTGAACCACATGACCATTGTGTACCTCAGTTAGAGTAATCAAGGCTTCCTCAGGTTTTAAACAATGTAGCAAGGTTCCATCGATACTTCTACAAAAGAGGGTCTCTCCTAGGATGACGAATCGTGAAGACCTTTTGACAAAGGTTCACTTTAGGTTCGGGGTGATGTCAGTTGGGAGGATTCCTAACCTTAGGTAGGTTTATATGTCATGATACCAAAGATCACCAGGACCAACGAGTTCACATGCATATTCTGACTTTGGTACCTCGAATGTGGGTATGAGAAGTTTTTCTATGAGGAATTCATGTTTCAAGACATTGCGAGGAATGTCCAGCAAGGATCTAATTGTTGCCATTGCATCGGCTGCTTTGTTGTTTGTCCTTGGTATCTACTCAAAGGTGATGTCGATGAATGATTCCTTGAGGCTTTCTACCACCTTTTTGTATGGTGTGAGCTTATCATCCTTGGTTTGGTTGATGATAAGTTGCGAGTCCCCATAGACCTTTAATGCCATGATTCACCACTATGCTACAATTTTGAGGCCTATGGTTAAAGCCTCATATTTTGCAATATTGTTGGTACAGGGGAAGGCTAGTTTATATGATTTGGGTATACAGTCTCCCTATGGGGTGATGAAGAACACACCGACTCCTGATCCATGTTGCATGTGAGAGATATCAAAGTACAGTTTCCTGTGGTCAGCTACATTGAGATTGAAAATGGACTCATCTAGAAATTCTGATATGAGCGGGTTGTCTGTGTAGAGGGGAGCTTCTGCTAGTTGATCTAGAATGACTTGTCCTTTGATCACCTTTTGCTCGACATACTCAATATCATGCTCAGACAATATCATTACCCACTTAGCCATTCTGCCTGTAAGCATTGTTTTTGACAATAGATATTTTAGAGGGTTTATCTTGGCAATCAACTTGATTTGATGAGCTAGCATGTAGTGTCTGAATTTTTGAGCTACAAATACTAGTGCTAGGCAAGCCATTTCTATTGATGTGTAATTGAGCTCATGTCCTACCATTGTTCTGCTGATATAGTAAATCGCCCGCTCGGTTCCATTTTCATCATGTTGGGCTAAAAGGGCACCAAGGGCGGCTGTTGTTGTTGAGATGTAGAGAATCAACGGTTTCCCTACAATTGGTGGCATCAACACAGGTGGCATAAGTAGATATTCTTTTATTTTACTGAATGCTTGCTCACATTTTTCATCCCATCTGAATGCTACTCCCTTGTGGAGTAGGTGTGAATAGGCAATCTGCTTGTCTGCCAGTTGTGCTATGAGTCTCCGGATGGACTGGAGTCTACCCTACAATCCTCTAAGTTTCTTTAACATTCTTGGCGCTTTCATTTCAAGGATTGCTTTTACCTTTGCAGGGTCCACCTCTATCCCTCTCATTGAAACTATGTATCCGAGTAGCTTTCTTGATTGTACTCCAAATACACATTTCATTGGATTGAGTCTAACCTTGTATTGTTCTAGCTTGTCAAAGATAGCACTTAGAGTTGCTATGTGATCCTGCCTTTTTGTTTGATTTAGCCAATATGTCATCCACATAATCTTTGACTATTTTATGGATCATGTCATGGAAGATCAACGTCATGGATCTTTGGTCTATAGCTCCTAAATTTTTCAACCCAAACGGCATCACATTCCAACTGTAGGTGCCCCAAGGACATGTAAAGGCTATTTTATGTTGGTCTTCCTTTTCTATCATTATCTCATTGTACCCCGAGAAGCCATCCATTAGGGATAGCATCTCATGTCCGACTGTCATATCCACTATCATGTCAATGTTGGGTAGTGGAAATTCATCCTTAGGACATGCTTTGTTTAGGTCTTTGAAATTTGTGCAGATGCGGATGCCCCCTTTTAGTTTTGAGACAGGTACAATATTTGATACCCATTCTGGATAGTCGATTGGGTGTATGAAGCCAACATCCAGAAGTTTTTGTAGCTCAATTTTGATGAGCAAGGCTATTTGTGGATGCATCTTCCTTAGCTTTTGTCTGACTAGTTTTGCTCTAGGGTAAATAGCCATATGATGAACCACCACTTCAGGATCTAGACCTGGCATGTCATCATAGGTCCATGCAAAATTTACCTTTCTTTCTTTTAGGAATGCTTCCAATAGTTCTTGTTCTTCTACCAGGAGAGACTCTGTGTAGAAGGTGATTTGTGGTTCTAATTCCATTCCTAAGTTGACCGGGTTGCACTGTTCTGCCAATACTGCTGATTTCTCCTGATGTAGAGCATTAGGGGGGAGAATGAATCCTTCATCCTCTGGCACCTCAGAGAGGTTTACACCATTGGATGCATCCTTTATTTTTACTATTTTATGGTTAGAGAGTGCCACAGTGTGGTTTTCACTCAATAACCTCGAGCTTATTCTCGATATTTTTCTTTTACAACTGAAAGACTCAATTGTCTCCCCATAGTATGCCTATGTGTCCACTGTGATGTTGAAGCCTTCCTTATGGTCCCCACAGGAATTGTATCCCTTAGTCCCATGAATTCTGAGAGCGCCTCATTTTTTTCGAATGAGTCTAGAATCGGTGGTCCCCATTGGTCGTGATTGATGAGTTGGGGGTGCACTAAGGTGATTCGGTGGGTTGGTTGGTTTGACTCAGCTATGGAGGCACTTATCATTAACAAGGTGGAATCTTTGAAAAGCCTAAACAGACCTACTATGGTATCATCATCGTCACTACTAGGACAAACATTAGTGACGTCAAAGGTGTAATTATCGAGTGGGATACCTAAGCAAACAGGTGGTCTAGGAGTGGTTGTTGTTACCTAAAGAGAGGACCTGACTACTCTTCTAGGAGTACCTCTACCACGTACAATTATACTCAGAGGATTATACCCTAGGCCAAGGTTCCGCATTCTTCATTCCTATTATAGCCCATACCAAACATCATTTGTAACCCTCTATTAGTTTCCTCCATGGGTAGGGTGGGAGTGGGTCTTTCATCTTGGTATAGTGTGTTTGAGATGTCCTCTTCATCCACATTATCCTAACTGAGATCCCCCCAATGGTGGAATTCAGAGGGTTCTACTCTAATAGTGTAGATAGGTGTTTGAACTGGCTGGGGTTGTCCATGCGACCTAGGAGATTGTGGTAACTCTCCTACAAAAAATGCATTTCTCTTCATTCTGTAATCACTGCATCCATTGTCCTAGACCATGTTCTTAATCTTGGATATGTTAGGGATGGTGGGTGTCTCTATCACAGAAGTGGAAGCGAGGTTGGTTGGGTTTATGTATAAAGTAGATGGTCCTTCATCATTTTTTGGTACTTGGGGAATCTTATAAAACTTGGCTTCCAAGTTTTTGCAGTAGGCAAAAGGTTTGGGATCCCAATATATAGTGACCTCATTTTGATGTGAGAACTTAATGCACTAGTTATAGGTCGAGGCCACTACCTTCATTCCATGGATCCACAGGCATCCCAAGAGCATGTTGTACAGTAGGTCTAGGTCGAAGACCTGACAGGTGGTTTCCCTGGTTGTCGGCCCCACTTGAATTGGGATTTTGATAGTACCCTGAGATACTCTTTCTTGGTCATCATATGCCCTTATTATGATGCTTTTGTTCTTATTGATGTAATCCTCAGTGAATCCCAATTTCTTTATGAGTTTTAGAGAACAAATATTAAGGTCTGCACCTCCATCTACTAGGACTCATTTGACTTTCCTTTTGTGGATTAGTACTTGGAGGTGGAGTGCGCAGTTATGAGATGGCTGTGGAGGGAAATATTGATCTGAAAATGTAATGAGATTCGGGGTAATGATGTTACCCACCATAGCCTAAAATTGGTCTGTGTCGAGGGTGGCGGCGATGGTAGACACAACTAGTGCTTCATCAAGGATCTTCCTATGGGTGGCGAAGATTTTTAATAGTTCTATGATGGAGATTTGGGCGGGTGTTCTTTTCAGCTGGTCAATGACATTTTAATCATAGGGGATGGCCTTTGTATTAGAAATGGGGGTCTTAGCAGGTGCCCCAACAATGGTAACCTTTCCACCTCGTGTGGTGACTCCACACTCATTGTTGGCTACCTTGATATTTATGACGTTGACCATTTCATCGACACACCCGAATATCTCCTCGTATACTAGATTAGCACTAGCATACTTTTTCTTGCCCTTATTATTCCCTTGATCATTTCCTTGATTGTTCCCTTGGTTATGGTTTGGCATCGATTCATGTATATTTTCAAGTCTTGGTTTTCGGCCGGCTGCTCGATGTTGATGACCTTATCCTCAATGAGGTCTTGGATGATTTTTTTGAGTCTCATGCAATTGGCGGTGGTGTGTCCTTTGACTTTGTGAAAGTCACAAAGGAGGTTCTCATTATACCATGGCGGCTTGGTCATGGGTTTCATGTACTGCTTAGAGTTAGAGATTTTGATTAGATTCTCCTTGACTAGCTTCTTCATTATGGACTCAATTGATTCACCAAGAGCTGTGAACTTCCTCTTGGGGGGAAACTTGTTGCAGGGAGGTGGTCCTCCTTGATTACCTAAATTCTTGACTTGATTGGTGGAAGATGGTTGTGGCTGTGCTACTACTGCATTAATCTACACATTGTTATGATTATGATTTTGTGGTTGATGATGGGTTTGGGTATTCTGCTTAGGGGCACTGATGACCACTTTAGCATCAACCATGTCATTGTTCATGATATTTTTATTCAACCATGTCTGAGGTTTATCATTGTAGTTGTTAAACGAGTGGTTATCCTATGGTGGAGTGAATGTTGGTGCACCTCCTCATGCAGTAAGGGCTCTTTCAATGTTGAGCGCCTTTGGAATCAGTTGATCATATGATGTGATGCACTACATTTTTAGGTAGAATGCCAAGTTTTCATCTAGATTGGCTATGATGGTGCAAAATTGTTGTTCTTTTGGCATGGTCCACTTGCTCTGATTGGCCTTGGATCACCATCTTTTCAAGAATGATGTGAATAGCTCTCCTTTTCATTGTTTAAGCGTTGATAGTTCTTCCAAACTAATATCCGCACCCATGTTGAAAGCATAATTCTTAAGGAAATCCTCCACAATTTCCTCGAATGTTTTAATGCCCGTGGGTAGGCGAGAAAACCATTCCATAGCTGGACCAGTTAGGCTTCAGGGGAAGAGTCGCATTAGATACATGTCATCATATGCAACCTCCATGCAGTGCACCTGAAATTCCCTGACGTGGTTTTCAGGGTTACCCATTCCATTGTATTTGTCAAATTTGGGGATCTCAAATCCCTTTGGGAACAATACCATGGTGAGACTTCTATCGAATGGATAAGGGCACAAATTACCTAGTGTCCTTGTGGTTTTTCTTGCTTGTAAGTCAAACACTTGCTGCGAAAGTAGTTTGATTTGTGTTATGACATCTTTTCTCAGATCGAGAAGTGGGATGAATGAGTTGTGAGGTGTTCGAGGTGTTTGATGGGTGGGGAGAGTACTAGTGGGAATTTTCTGCAAGCTCGGTTGTGCATTCAAAGCCTGACAGTATGCCTATATTTACATCAACAACGCTTGTTATTGATCTTGTTGCTGTTGTTCCAACAACGCTTGTTGTTGGTCCATCTGTTGCTGTTCCCATGAAGCATGTTGTTGATCAATCTATTTTTGTGCTAGTAAAGCTTGTTGTTGGTCTAGTTGTTCTTGTGCCAACAAAGCTTGTTGTTGGTCAAGCTGCTATTGTGCCAACAAAGCTTGTTGTTTAGCTTGGTGTTGTGCCTAAAATTCTTGCAGGGCTTCTTGGTAGGCTTGTAGGTGGATCGATTGCAATTGCACTCAGTACTATGCTTGTGCTTGTTGTTGGGCCTAAGCTTGGGCTTGAGCTTGGGCTTGGGCTTGAGCTTGGGCTTGTGCTTGGGCTTGGGCTTGCTGCTTTTTTTGGAGTTCTCTCTGTTGGTTGGCCTTTTAAAGAGTTTGGATTAAGGTAATGAATGAATTTGCTATGTTGGCTTTTGGTGGGATTGGTGGTGGAATGGGAATGATTCCAACCATTGTGATTGATGGAGGGGTTATAGTGGTCATTGGGATTTGAATTGTGGTGGTGGTGGTGATGGTTTGGATTTGGGTTGTTGGAGGGGTGGTGGAGATGGTTAGGATTTGGGAGGGTATGCTTTGGGATATTTGAGGACCAGTTGATGCTCTTTCCATGATGGTTCAAATGGTTGCCACCTATTGTTGTGAGGTTGCGAGCAAGAGGAGGGAATTTTGTGTGATGTTTTCATTGCCCTGTTATGAGAAATTATCAATGTTTAGGGGAGGAAACCCTACTCCGAGTGGTGATGTGGTTGTGAACGGAAGTGGTGGGAGGCTACTTTGGAAAGAAAAGGGATCAACAACTTCATTTGTTCTAAATAAATCAGCTTCTTCTAGAGAAGTTGGTGTGTTTAACTAATAGGCTAGTGAGGCATGGAATGAAGATGAACCAGTAGGATTATGAAATGTGAGTGGGATGTATGGGTGCAATGGATTTTCTAGAATGAGATTATCCAGTGTGGTGGTGATGACTGCCTTTTTGTTAGCCACAAGGTGATGCTTTTGCAATTCTTGAAGCATGGCACTCCCTTTGTTTACATCTAGTGCGATGGCCGAGGTGGTGGGAGGTATTTCTTGATTGACATTTGACATTGGGGATGCACTTGGAATAGGCACATCTGTACTAGTGCTTGAGTCAAGGTTGGAAGGGAAAGGAACCCCTCCTTTTGCTAAAGTATTTAGGTATTTGAACATAGCACTGATAATTTTGTGGTTCTCTGGATTTTGATCCATCTTCATGATTTTGGATTGTGTCATCCCCATGTCTTTGTTCGTGATGTCCTCTTGATGACTCTCCTCTTGAGGATTTTGTGATGATAAAGGAGAGTTAGTTTGGGGATTGCTTGATCCCACAAGGTTTATTTCAGAGGTTAACTGACTCATGTCCATAGAAGTTGATACGTCATTGATATTCTCCATGTTCTTCTTGTATTGAGATCTAGTTTGAACCATAAAAATAGGGATCGTTTGATCCTAACCTTTTGGGTTCAAAAGAGAAGAAACCAGGAAAGCCAAAGATCAAAGAGGGCGATGATGATAATGGGATAAACAGATGAAGTGAATGAATGAAACCTTTTGGAGAACCTTTGAAGGTATATGCTAAACTTGTAAGGGCTTTTTAGATTGATTGTGATAATTTGACTAGATGCATTGAATCAAACAGGATTGTAGTGAAGTTTTATTCCCTAGGAAGTTGTGTTATCCTAGGGGAACTTGCACAAGTGGATGAATTAGCTAAGTGTGTTAAGCCAATGTGATTTATGAACTAGTAGACCTTTAAGAAGTTGTGTTATCCTAAAGGTAAATTCATCCAAGATTGTTGACTATCTTGGCTAGGTGCATTAAGCCAAGATAGGGTGATGTTGTTTTAGCCCTCTAAATTTAGCACGAGTGATTTTTTCTAGGGTTCTCAAAAGGTTTGATGATGGGATGAGATTTGATTTTGATGAAAATATGGATGGGGATGATGCTTTGATCCTAGACTTGAACCTAGACACAACTCTTTCTTACAAGATCTCGGTGTTGAAGAACACGCTATACTTCCTATGGGAGAAAAGAAAAACTTTCAAAAAGTTCAAGATTTTGTTGACAATAAAATGCATACAATGCGGGATTATTCCTTGAAGCTTTTCTATAAAAGTTGTATACAAGTCTTTCTCTAAATTCAAAAAGTATCTCAAGACGCTCCTCATGAGCTTTTAGACTAAGCTTTTTGAACTTTGGCTTTGGGATTTTAATCTTGCGGGAAATCATTGGAAACAACACACATGAAGTTCAAATTGTCTTTTTATCTTGGTTTAATGAATTTCTTTTTATCAAAGACACTTGCTTGCTTAAGTTTCAAACTATATATCTAGTGTCCCAGTTTCTTTCTCATCCCAAAGGTCCATTGTGTGGAAATTGAGGAAAATAGGGCAAAAGTTCCTTATGTTTAACCTTGTTGAAAACAATTGACGGTAGAATTTGGGCACTTAGAAACCTCTAGGAATATGATTCCTAGGGAAAGCAAGAGTGTCCAAATTCATCAAGAGGTATTTTTTTCCCACAAGGTGTTTGAAATTTGAAGGTCTTGTGTATGTTTGTTTTCAAGTGTTTTGAGGACCAAGCAATGTGTTCTTTTCTTCAAGCACTTTTACACTCCTAGGATGTTGAGGCAATATCTTGTTGGGCTCCCACTTGGATAAATCCAGTTGTGCATATATTGTGCAAATGGCTAAATGCTTGACCACATTGGCTCCCCTCCACGACACTCACTTATTCAGGTCAGCCAAACATTAGTACCAATGAATCTCCAATGGCATACTTTCCATTTCCACAACAAGACTACATGTATAATGTGGGGTGGCTTCAAAGGACATGACCTTTTGCACCAACAAGATAGACAAGGTTTTGGCCTTTTTTTAAACAAGGGGTTCTAATTCGGGCATTCCATTCATGGGGGATTATCTAACATCAGTGAGAGTCCATTGTTGTCCATCTCGTTGGAATAATCCTCGTGATTCTTGAACTTTCCTCAAGAATCCAAACTTACATACCGGTTGGAAGTCGCTTGGCTTTAGTGTGTTCCCGATTGGGTTGTTCCCTTGGGTGATTAATTTTTCCCACAAGGCAAGCCCTCTAAGATAAACAAAAGTGAGCTAACATATCCCATTGTTCACACAACCTTTTTTTGAAAAAAACAAAGGGGAAAACCTTCACAATATGTCATGCTCACACTCACATGTTTTATTCAATTTTTAAGTGCCCAAATTGAAATGTGGAGGAAATCCTCTTAAAAACCTACTATCACTAAAATGTTTTTGATTCTCAAGATCACAATGAAGCGCGAGAGAAGTGCATACACATTTTGAATGATATTAACTTGTAAAAAAGATTGCAAAACATGGAAAACATTTGTTCATTTTCAACCTCAAAGCAATGATGACTTCTTTTTAAGCACCAAATGAAGTGTGAGTTTGCCTTGTTCAATTTGTTAACCTTTAAACAAAATCTAGTATATTTGTCTAAGGTTCTTTTTAGCCCCTTGGCAACTTTTGAAAATAAATTTGATTGTTCTTTTTAGAGCCCAATGGAAATTTAGTGTCCTCAGATCAAAGATTTTAAAAAAATTTCTTAAAGAGTGTTGAAGAACACTTTAGTGTTTAAAAACACTTTGTACAAAATAAGCATGGTTTCATGAAGAATTTGATTGTTCTTTTTAAAACCCAAAGTAAAGTTAGTGTTCCTAAGGTCAAAGATTTCTAACAAATTTCTTATAAAATGTTAAAGAACACTTTTAGTGTTTAAAAACACTTTGGTTTGGTGCACATGATATCATGATGACTTCTTCCTTTTCTCCAACCTGCAAAATGATAGAAAAACAGAGAGCAATAAAGACACGAAATCAGATTGAAGGTTAAAAAATCCCAAATTTAAAAAGCACATGTCAATTTAAAACTTTACTGCCTTCCCGTGACGAAGTTTAAAAAATGATGGAGTTTGGAGAAGCAGCGGAGTTTGGAAGAAAGGCGGCGCTATATAGCGCCAAGCGGGTGACTTTGGGTGGTGTTGTGCAGAGGAAGAGAGCGCAAAAGCGGTGCGACAAAGGCCCACGGTGCAGTTTAGAAGTGGCATAGTTTGAGAATTTGAAATTTTTAGGCAAGAAAGGTGACACGGTGGAGTTTGGAGAAGGAGCGGTGCAATATAGCACCATGGTGATGAATGCGGCAAAGTTAGGACCTGCATGGTGGACTTAGGAATTTAAAAAAAAATGATAGGTGGGAATCTGCAGTGGTGTTTGGAGGATTCAACCATAGGTGACTATAGCGCCGCGGTGTTGGATGCGGCAAAGTATTGCACCATGGAGCTAAAAGCGACATGATATAGCACCACACGGGCTAGTTTTCCTGTATCTACAAGAAAATATTAGAAACCTCAAAATTTTAAAAACGTGATTGAATTTTTTCGATTCAATCCCTTCCTCTAGCGCAAAAATGTGAACCCCTAAACCTGCAAATACACAAGAACAACAAACATTGTTAGATGTTATATCAAAATGCATGCAAATATGAAGGATTCCCCATAAAATCCACCTATTTAACTAATATTAGGAAATGAAGAAAAAACTCAAATAACATGAAAGTAAATCCTAATCTAGCCAATAGATTGATGATCCCATGGGGGAATTGGTGCCAATGGAGTGTTGCAATTGGCCCTTTCCCAATACCTATGTTGCAATATAGATTGATGAAGAAATGGTCAAATCTCCAAAGAGATTTGAGCATAACCTTGGTGCAAATATGAAAATGTGATGAATGCTTGGATGAAAAGAGAAAAATTAGTTCTCAATTGAAGAGAGTAACTTTGCATGTGAATTGTGGATGAAGATTGAGGAGAAGAGTCTCCAATTTATAGAATTCTATTTGGAAGAAGTGAGCAAGATTAAGCAATGTGGGACAAAAGATAATCCAATGGCATTGTGTCACTTGTCCACATGTGACTGGATGAGGAATGAGCACATTTTGGCCAATGTGCATGATAAATGCATAATTTTGAATTTGAAATGGTGAGTTGACTTGTTGAAGAGGGAAGAGAAGTGAAGTTAATGCCACTTGGCTCAAGGTCAAGGACATGTAAGAGGCATTGAATGCCTTGTTGGAAGGACCAAGTCCACTTGGCCTTTTTGAATTCAAATGAGGGAATATTCTCTTTTGATGCTTTGTGAGGGAAAATAGACAAATTAATAAATCAAAGTAATTGATTTATTGTGCAAGTTGCATTCTCTAGAGAATTTTAGTGAAAAGGAATTAACTTAATCATGGCTTTGATTAAATTAATGAAGAATTAGGTGATGTGACAATTTAGACTTAAGTTTATGAATTAATTTTAAGTCAAGAATTGAGAGGAAATGATTTATCAAATAAATGAATTTGATTTATTTAATCAAGAAGGAATATGTTAGATTAAATCAAATAAGGTTTAATTTATTTAATTTAATAGGAGGTCTTTAGATATTTTAATTAAATAAAATGATTCATTTAATTAAGCAGGGATGTAATGGTTAATTAAATTAATTGATTAATTTAATCATTGAAAGAGGAAGACTTAATCCAATAAATAATGATTTATTAGATTAAGAGATAGAATGTGATGTAAGAGGAAACATTGTTAGTAATCGGGATCAGGTGTGCCAAAATGAACTTGTACTTTTTCCATGTCTACAGGAACCTACATCCCACTCATATTCATTTGAATCTATCTCAGAGCTATCTCTAAGTTGAAGGATCCTTTCAACAATTTTCTTTGTTATCTCCTATTTTTCTTCCTTAGAGTATCCTAGTCCTCGCTTCTCTTTTGAATGTTGAGTGAGGGGTTGAATAGGTTCTATGATTCCATCCTTTCTTAGTCCCACAGGTCCTTGTCCTTCGTACCCCATCTTTTCTAAAATAGCTTTTCCTTTTCCATATTTGTCAGTGTTAATATATTTGATACTAATATCTTATGTAGAGGGTTCCTCATCTTTGTATAGCCAATCCAGGATCGTTTGGCTATCTGATTCATCCTCTATTGTGACTTTTTTGACAAACCTTTCATCAAGAGATGTGAATGGCAATGATGTTTGAGATTTGATCATAGATGGTTGACCGTATGTCCTAGGAGATGGCATTAACTGTGATAGGTTAAGTGATTGCTCCATAGAATATGTTCCCATTCCCTTGTCCATCAGTTGAACTTGCTCTTGGAACTTTTGTGATATAGAAGTTTGTTGATCCAGATTGTCTATTGATTGAGTTTCAACAGGACTTGTCTCTTTTTCTTTACCCTTCTTCTCTACCCACTTGGTAGTGATACTTGGACACTATTCTTCTTTGGATGATTTTGAACTAGAAGCTTCCTTGTTGTGAAGCACAAAGGTATCTTGAGATATTCTCAGTGTGTCACAATGTTGTGGATGATTATAATTAGTAGCTATTGTCACCTCTTGACCGTTTATTGGAAACTTTAGGCATTGATGATATGTTGAAGGTATGACCTACATTTCATGAATCCATGGTCGTCCTAAGAGTATGTTGTAGGTCAACTCTCTTTCCAATACTTGGCATGCTATATGCTTCATCATGGGTCCCACTTGAATGGGTAATACAATTAAACCTTTAGATGATCTTTCTTCTTCATCATATGCTTTGATGGTCATTTTCCTTCAAGCATCAATAGCATCATCAGAATACCCTAGTGCACAGATTAACTTGAGGGTGCAAATGTTCATACCATCTCCCCCATCTATTAGAACTCTCTTGACACGATGATTATGGATTAATACTTTGATATGCAGTGCAGTTTTATGGGGATGGTTTAATGAGACATCATCCTATTCAGAGAATGACAGACAATGCGGGGTAGTCAAATGTCCCACCATAGCTTAGAATTTGACAAAAATCTAGATTATTTGGTACCGTGGTGGCAACTAATCATTGTTCTAGAACTTCCTTATGTGATGGTGAAAATTTAAGGAGTTCTAGTATCGATATTTGTGCAGGAATGTTTTGCAGTTGATTGATAATGTTATAATGAGATGGAGGTGGGACAGCATGTGTAGACCCAATTCCCTTTAACACTACATTTGTCGGTTGATGTTCTTGCTGTTCTCTGATTTTTAAGACATTGATTTGATTTTCGAAGTTTTGCACACTTGGGAGAAAATCCAAAGGGGTAATGTTGATGGTTTTATTTTTATCATTGTTATGACCAACTGCATGATCATTTTTTACTTCAGATAGACAAAGGATTGTTGTGTCATAGACATGATTGATGTTCTTACCTTTTTTGTTTGAAGAGGATGATGCTCCTTTGTCATAATTTGGCAAAGGATCTTTGAAAGTTGAATGCTTGTTATTATTTTGAGGTCCCTCAACATACACTTTTTTGTTGTCAATAAAATCTTGTACCGCATGTTTCAACTCCATACAATCGCTGGTTTTGTGACCCTTGTTATTATGAAAGTTGTAGTAATCAGCGTCATTCCACCATGATGGTTTGACTTTCGGATCCCAGAGTCTGGCTTCCCATTCAATGAGAAGGCCTTTGGTAACTAATTCTTTCATTGCGGATTCCATTGTTTGACCTTAAGGTGTGAACCTTTGCCGATTTGACGGTTTTTGATATGACTGTGTTTTTGCGATCTCGTTGCTTTGTATGGTATTCGACTTGATAATTTGCTCATTGTTTTGATTCTTTGATGTAGATGTTGTCAAGTTAAAAACCGGTTTGACATTTTGGGAATCATTTTTTGTGTCATTGGTAGTCACGTTTCGATTATTTTGCCAAAAATTTTGCTTATCACTGCTTGAGTATTGATTGGAGGAGTTACTTGTGTTGTTTGTTTTATCATTGAAATGCTTGATAACTCCTCTTTTGACTAATGCCTCCTCAATTTTAAGACTGTTTTCTATTAATTTTTTGAATGTGGGAGGACATTGCAGTTCTAGTCTATAACTCATTTATTCAGTTAAGTTGGCAATGAACAAATCCATCTTTTCTTCCTCAGGAATGGATCTAGGATATCTAGTGAACAAGCGTCACCATCTTTGAAGAAAAGACAAGAACATCTCCCCTTTTCTTTGCTTTAAATTATAAAGATCCTTTATTGTAACATCATGTTGGATGTTAAAGCAATACTGGGAGATAAATTTGTTTACGAGTTCTTCAAAAGTCTTGATACCTAGTTGTAACTTTCAGAACCACTCCATACATGATCCTCCCAAAATCCTTGGGAATAATATCATTAAATAAGTTTCCTCTTGGGAAAACTCAAGGCTCATTATTTTAAATTCTCTGATATGATCTATTGGATCCATTCTTCCATTGTATTTATCATAATTTGGAAACTCACAATGTCTAGGAAAAGGTATTAGACCGATTGTTGCATCGAAGGGATAAGGAAAAATGTCATGTATCACATATCTTTTGGTACTCCCTTTCATCATATCTTGTATCTATTATTGTAACATTTGCATTTAGGATTTCAAAGCGGCAACTAGATCTATTGTTTGCGTAGTTTGTAGTATCTTAGTCTCATTTTTTCTAGGTGCTTCCTTCAAATGGTTTACATCAAAATCCTTGGGAAGTTTGGCACTTGATTCAGCCAACATCAAAAGATATTTCTCCATATCTTGTTCTAATATTTTCTCCATAAATTTATGGAACTTGGGATCTTGTTGAGAAATTTGGATATCCTCTAGAGTTATTTCATTTTTATCGTTTTGGTTCAGATTGTTCCAAGGATTTTCTTCTACCATTTCTTGTGATTTTTTAAGTTCATGTTCTAAGAGTCTCTATTTTTGGTACCTAGTGAAGATTGGCATACAAATTTTTACTCTTTCTTCTGAAATGTTGATCTTCTATGCTGGATAGTGTAAATTAAACTTTTAACAAAGTCAAAATAAGATGACTGATCGTATTGATGAGACTATGTTAAAAATTTGATTACTATACTTGGTTTCATGATAAAGGAAGATAATATCTTGATGATGAAACTTCAGTGTAGTAATCGATTGTGTATTTGATTTTGACACTTGTGATTTGCAAGATCTTGTTACAGTTGATAAGATCAAAAAGTTGTATAAACCTTTCTAACTTTGGTTCCTAGACAATGATTCTGATGAAAAGAAAAATTTGTGTTCTGGTGGAAACAGTGGATAAAAGACTGACTGACTAAATGGTATGATTTTCAAACTCTCTATTTTGAAAGTGCTAAAACAATGTACAAAAGTGCTAGAACAGAGTCCCAAAGCACTGAAATAGGTGACAAAAGTGCTACTTTAATAGAAGTGCTAGAACAGTGCATGAAAGCATTGCAGAAATTGATGGAAGCGCTATCTTGACAGAAGCACTAAAATAGTGCCCGAAGGCACTAAAAAAGATGATGAAAGTGATTTTTTGACAGAAGTGCTAAAATAAAGACTGTAAGTGCTAAAACAGTGCTTGAAAGTGTTGTTTCACCGAAGCGCTAAAATAGTGACCCGAAGCGCTGAAACAGGTTTTCCAGAACGCTAGAAACAAGACTTTTAAGACTCTATTGTAAAATCCGATCTGGCCTTGTGGCATACTATATCATAGATTTTGGAAGATAAGAACGATGTATGCACTGACTACGGTTGTGATATTGAGTGAGAGCTCTTCTTTGGAAGAAGGCTCATGAATAGAGTGGTTCTACTGTGTAATCTAAAGTGTGACCCCTAGCAAAATTGTGATATCTGTGGATGAATGTTCTATGTTGTAAAAAGAGTTTCCGATTTTGATATAGAAAATGTTGTCTTCTCAATTTATCTCTATAAATGAAAGGCTTCTTCGATTTTGTTATTTTGACTTTTCTCTTGACAAACGTGGTGGACTTCAACTTTCACAGCATGGATTTTCTGATCTAACTTGACTTTGTTGCTTTCAGGATGATCCTTAATCTGATTTTAAATGAATTTGTGAAAACACAACAAGCGATTGTGAATAAGTGTTTTAACTGAATAGATCGTGTATGTTCAAGAATCATGAATGATTCTTATTGATTTTGATGGGTTGTTTTGACAATTGTACAAAAATCAAATAGACTCACAGTTAAGGACAAGTAGTTCATCATTATACTCACAACCCACATCTTGAATTGCATTGACACACATAGCCTTGTCACCCCCTAGAGGGTGCCCATGTTTTTTTCATTTCCAGGCGCGTACTCAAAGTTGGATTTCTCGTCCTCTGAACAAACAGTCTGTGGAAATTATATGGTGAGTGTCTTGGGGGAAAATTCTTCCCTCCCCTTGCACTGTGAGTATGACAATGTATGGATACTGACTCGGCGAGATACTACTCTATGGTTTGTAGATAGGGCTTCCGTACAGTGCGACAATTGAAAAACTCCCCCAAGAGACCTCCCAATCTTTAGAAAACATATTTTGGGGATGGTTATCTTGCTCACTACTGTCAAGTTGGACTTTCATCAACAACTTGCATTTTTATTATAGTGGGTTGGAATCCTTGGCTTTAGGTGTTCTCATAGGGTGAGTACTTTTTCCCACTACGACAGGCCTTCTAAAGGATTTAATAAAGCGTAAATAGCATGAAGTAAAAGTGAATCTGGCGCTTTGGTCACCCAGTTAAGGGGAGAGCATAAGCCTAATTTCACCACAAGCACAAGATATAAGTTGTTCTGTTTTAAGCCCAAAAATAAATTTTCTAATCTATGTGAAGGTGTTGCTTCACACAAATCATGTTTTTCTTTTTAACTTGTACTGTAAAAATGTGATGACTATCCTAGGATTGATAAATTTGCTTTTAAGAAAATAAAAATTGGCTACCCTAGGATTGATATATTTTAGAAACAAAGAAGTGACTATCCTACGATTGATAATTTTTAGAATGCTGGAAGTGACTATCCTAGGATTGGTAATTTTTAGTCCAACTATGAAAAAATTAAAATCTGGCCACAGTCGCATCAGATCCAGACTGAAATTACAAAAGCACTAGAACAGTCCACCGAAGCACTATAACTCTTTCCTGATGCACTAAAACACGAAAGCACCGAAACAGGACACCGAAGCACTGGAGTTTTCCATGGAAGCGCTAAATCATCGATACACTGAAACAATTGATGAAAGTGCTAAAGTTGAAAGCACTGAAATTTTTGACGGAAGTGCTATAGTAACACAGAAGTGCTGAAACAGAGCACATAAGCACTGTATTTTTCCATGGAAGAGCTATGGTATTTGATGAAAGCACTAAAAGAAAACACGCTGGGAACCTATGTAACACTTTTCAGAAAAATTGATAAAATTGGGGTTAAGGCCCCATGGCGGGTGCCAAATTGTAAGTGTGGAATGAGGTGTAAAGCAAAAAACACTTCTTAATATGACATTATATCAAATACAAATCAAATGAATCAATTCAAAGCAATAATCTACTAAAAGCGTCATATTGTTCTCTATCTCCAAAGATTTATTAAATCAAAATGGCTCTTAGATCGTGAGTGCACTATGATTGTTAAAATGACAATTGAAAGAATGAGATGGATGTTAAAGCAATGATATGGAGCTTAATATGATAATACTAGATGATAAAGAAACTAAACTAGAATGAATTGACATGGAAACAGATAAATGCAGCTACAGGAAGCAGCCATGATACGAAAGCTTAATTGCTTGATGGTAATGCTTGATGCTTGATGTGCTTGAATTCCTGCAGAGTAAGAGTGCCTAATTTAGATTATCTGGATCCTTTTCTTGGTTCAATGAGGCTATATTTATAGATTTCCTAGCTATAGAAATGCATAGGGAAAGCATTGAGAGGCTTGGATTCAATCTGGAGGATTGAATGGTGAGAGATGGAGGAGATTGAGAGAAATATGGTGATTGTCTCTACCCATGAAAACACCAGGCAAGAGAAGAGGAAAGATTGATGGAGTAGGATTGAGAGAAGAATTTGGAATTTGTCTCCAATTTGTCTCCAAAACTTCCCATGAAGTTTCAAAGCATTAATTGTGACATATTTTAGACATAGGATATCTAATTCATTTTTGAGGAAATCTAGATGGAATATTCCTTATGCCTTTATTCAAATATTTTTGATTTATTTAAATTAGGAAAAGGGAGATAAATAATTTAATAAAACGAACTATAGAAGTTGTTTATTAAATTAAACAGAAGAATATGGCAATTAATAGATAAAGTGTTTTAATCTTTATTTAATTAATTAAAAATCGATGTGACAGAATAAAATAGGGATTTGATAATTAAATCAAACAAAGTATTTAATTTTGTTTATTTAATTAAGATGAATTTAAATGTGAACTATATATATAAATATTTCTATTTATTCAATAGTAGAGGAAATTAGGACAATTAATCAAATAATTTTTATTTAATTAATCGGATGCTCCAGACCAATTTTAGGTGTATACACCAGTATTACCTTTGATTTGTACTTGGTTAATGATATAAACAATAGTATTCATAGCTTCTCTCCAATGGATATGAGGGACATTTCCTTCCAACATCATAGTTCTAGTAGCATCTTGGACTATCCTATTACTTTTTTCCACAACTCCATTCTATTGAGGGGTCTATAGTGCAAATAATTATCTCTTTATCCCATAATCTTCACATAAATAATTAAACTTATCGGAAGTAAATTAACCACCTCTTTTTGATCTCAGATACTTAATCTGCAGACCTATTTCTATCTCAACCATAGCCTTAAAGATCTTGAACTTTTTCAGGGCTTCAAATTTCTCCCTTAAGAAAGTAACCCACATCATCCTAGAGTAATCATCAATAAGCAACATGAAGTACCTCTATCATTGTAGACTTCTGATTCTAGTAGGACCACACAAGTCAGTATGCACAAGCTCGAACAATTCATTTTAACAATGTTGTTTGCTGTGAAATGAAATTCTAGTTTTTTTTTCCAACTGACATTCTTTGCATATGATATTAGTAGGCTTCACCAACTTAGGAAGATCTCTCACAACCTATGAGGAACTTATCTTGATAATATTATCAAAGTTTACATGACACATTCTTCTATGACACAACCAACTTTCATCAACTTGAGAAATCAAACAACTTTTACTACCAACATTCAGATGAAAGATGTTACCTTTTGTTTTAGTACCTAAAACAATCACATTTCCAAAACTTCCCAGTATGCTACATTTTCCATGTTTGAATTGAAGATTGTATCCCTTATCAACCATCTTTCCAACACTTAGAAGATTATGCTTCAAACCTTCAACATAAAGAACATCATCAGTATTATGCTTACCATCAAAAGAAATGCATCCTCTACCATGGATTATTATACCATTGTGATTACCAAATATTACAATACCACCATAACACTTCTCCAGGCTTATAAATTTACTCTTATCACCTGTCATGTGATGTGAGCATCCATTGTCAATTACCCATTCATCTTTTTCTTCAACTCGAGTAGCTAGAGCTTTCTCCACATTTGTACAACTAGTAGATTCAGTAGACACAAAATTATTTTCTTTGATAGCAATAAATACAAACTCATCTTCACTTCCATTCTCTTTGTCAGATTCATCATATGTCACACCTTCATCAACATCATAGTAACACTTCTTTTGAAATTTAGGCTTGTAAGGTCTTGGCTTAGGAACTCTTTCAGGACACCTTGATGCAAAATGACCTATCTTGTTGCAAGAAAAAAAAATTATAGCCAACTTTCCTTTATACTTACCTTCTCCTCTGGCTTCCCTTTTGACAATAAGTGCTTCAAGCTCATTTAGTTCTCTTTCTTCTTCTTCAATCTGTCTCATTTATTCCTCATATCTAAATACCTTGCTAGAAGAACCTTCACCTGGATCATATATCTGCTTGTCTCTCCTGAAAGTAGTAGCTTTAAATGTAGATTCTATCTTAGGAAGGGCATCACCGAATTCACTCAACTCAAAAGTAGTAAGTTTACCAACCAACATATCTCTGGTTATATTTGTCACAATCCAAAGCTCCTCAATGGTTGCAGCTTTTATTTTTTATGTATCCGACAAGGATCTAAGCACTTTAGCAACAATATTTGATTCATCCACCCATCCACCAGCACATCTGATACCACACACAAGTTAATTTAATCTTTGCATGAAAGTAACAATATTCTCATCATTTCCCATCTTCAGTAGTTCATATTTTCCTTTCAGACACTGTAGCTTAGCCATCTTCACATTAGCATCACCTTCATATAAATTTTCCCACTTTTTCTAGATCTCATAAGTAGTTTTCAGATCCATAACATTTTTCATCTCAGAATCATTCAAAGAACTCAACAATGCTTCCTTAGCCCTAATGCTATATTCAGCATCTCTAATCTCATCAGTAGTAGTAGGACCACTTGGAGAGATAACATACCTATTGCATGTAATGTGCTAGTAGGATTCACCAATGCATCTCAAATGGAACTCCATTCAATTCTTCCACAAAGAATAATTTGTTCCATCAAATCTCAGACTATCCTTCTTATATGTTGCCATCCCGGATCACCTCAAGCTATTGAACCTATTCCAAGGAACCTGCTCTGATACCAATTGTTGGAAACACAAGGGCATACAACTGAGAGGGGGGGTGAATCATTTTTCATATTTTTTCAAACTTATTAACCTTTAATCTTAGATCTTATTAATAATAGTGAAAGCATGAATCAACAACACATCAAAAACACACATAACACCAATATTTTTTACGTGGAAACCCTGTTAGGGGAAAAACCATGGTGGAGGTTAATCAACAAGTTATACCTTGTTAAAAGTATAAGAAAAATATAAGAGGAATGCACATGAATTCAGGAACACTACCTAGAGATCACTACTCAAAGGAAGACTCACTTTCTTACAAAAAATATTCAAATTAAAACCATCTGAAGAATTTGAATTGAGAAAGTAGCATCTTCCAATGCTTGAGTATAGTTTTGATTAAGCACATGAACACTCCTTCACTTTCTTTCACTCTTCTTCACACTCTGCTCTACCTTTGAATTATCTAAACCCATTTCACACATCGAACTCACACACTTCACATACTACGTGTCTCAAATGAGATAAGAAATTGCTTATATATATGTACAACAAGAAATTACATTGCTTTATGTTGGCTTAAACACAATAATAGAATGAATGCAAATTTTCGGCCCAAAACAATAAAGATTATCAATGTGCATCAACCAAATTTGGCCATAACATAGTAGAGACCCAAAAAATTTCCCCGAACACAAAAAAACCTTCAAAGATTCTTCCTTGAAGATCCACAACACGCTTCAAACACCTTGTCATCCATGAACATGAAAAACATGAACATGCAAGAGAAAATATTGGATCATGAGAAAAATGATCAATACGAATGTGCAACACGGGTAGAACATGATCTAGAAACGTCCATGAACACCATAGGAACATACATGAAAACTCAGATTACCAGAATCACATTATCTTCTTCCATGAACACCATTTCTAATAACATAATAGCTGTCATAACAAAAAAAATTATAACTTTCTTAAATCTTCATGCACACCTCTAAAAATTTTGAAGTAGAAAGTAGATAAGCTTGAAAACAAACACTTTAACCTACAACATCTCACTATCAACATACTGAACTTTCTACCATACTGATCTTCACTGCTTCACAGACAACCTGTAACATATTTATAACAATTTTCTCAATATCCTCGACATATATAGTCTTAAAGACATTAATGCTAATAGTGTTGACATTAATTACAACCACATATCAAAAACACAACCACAACATCCAATAATAGCAGCAACTGAATATGAAAAAGAAGCTTGGGAAATCCTCTGAACCAGTTATAAAGGGACTAAAAAAGTTAGATCGGTGAAGCTCTAAATACTTCAAAGAAATTTTGAGACCATTGAAATGAAGGATAGTGAGACTATCTCAAAATTTCAAACAAGGTTCTTAGGTTTGATAAACCAATTGAAAACAAATGGAGAAACCATGGAGGAGCAGAATATTGTGGAAAAAATCCTTAGAAGTTTACCCACCAAATATGATGCAATCGTGATTTCCATTGAAGAGGTAAAGGATCTCTCTACTTTGATAGTGGATGAGTTGATGGGTTCTCTTCAAACCCATGGGAAATGCCTAAATAGGTTTGTTACTTCTTCCCAAGAGAAATATTTTAAAGCTTAGTCAAATGTAAGAGGTAGGGGGAGAGGTAGAAATGACTCCTGACATGGTAGAGGCAGATCCAACTAAGGAAATGCTGGAGGAGAAAGCTTGGGATGATCAAGAAGCCAAGAAGGAGTGAGCAGCTCTCAAAATCACTCCCAAAGAGGCATGAAGAATAGTAGTTCGAATCAAAGAAATGACAAGAGCAATGTTGAGTGCTACTACTATCATAAATTTGGTCATTATGCTTGTGAGTACTAGAAAAAGCACAATAATCAGTCAAAATAAAATGCAAATGTGGTTGATTCGAATATGGCTAAAGGCAATAAGTCCATAGCCTTCATCATGTGCAACATTTGTGAAGAAGGAAGTGCCAAAGTTTGGTATTTGGACAGCGGTTGCAGCAACCACATGAGTGGTAATGAAAGTTTGTTTTCATTCATTGATAAAAATGTAAAATCTTAGATAAGAATAAGGAACAATGGAGTAGTTCCATTTAAGGAAAAAGGATCTATCATGATTCACACCAAACAAGGTTAGAAGAAGGAGGTTCAAAATGTGTTTTTTGCACCTGGGTTAAAGCATAACCTCATGAGTGTTGGATAGCTAATCCAAAATGGATACAAAGTGTTGATGGAGAATGGTCAATGCATCATTTATGACAAGAATGAGAGGACAAAGTTGTTTGTAGAAATTCAAATGACAAAGAACCAGATGTTTCCTTTGAAGATTGAGATGTTTTTCTCATCTCAGTCCATTGTTGCACCTCTCATGAATGAAAAATGCATAGCAGTACAATGAGTAGCCCTCAAGAGCACCATTCAAGACCCCTCTAAGCTATGGCATCTTAGGTATGGACATTTAGGCTTTGTTGGTTTAAGTCTTTTGTCCAAGAACAAAATGATTGATGGTTTTTCAAGTATAGTAGAGCCTAATGTTAGGTGTGAGGCTTGCATTTTGGGCAAGCAACATAGGCAACCCTTTCAATCAGGCAACTCTACAAGGAAAATATTACCACTGGAGCTGGTGCATATGGATTTGGTAGGCCCTATGCAAATCACATCTATTGGTAAAATAAATTGTTTTATGACCTTCATTGATGATCTTAGCCGTAAGACACGGGTTTATTTTTTTTCAACATAAGTTTGAATGATTTGATAAGTTTTTGTTGTTTAAGGCCCGGGTTGAAAAGGAGAGTGTACATGTGATCAATTCCCTAAGGCCAAATCGAGGAGGAGAGTATACCTCCAATTGTTTTGTGATTTTTTGCAGGAAAAGTGACATCAAGAAGGAGCTAACAATCAGTTATACTCTGTAGCAAAATGGAGTGGCTGAGAGAAAGAATAAGACCATCATGGATATGGTAAGGAGCATGATGAAAGAAAAGGGACTACCAACTAAATATTGGGGAGAGGTTGTAGCAACAATTGTACATCTGATAAATAGAAGTCCAAGAAAGGCGGTCCATGAAAAAATACCACAAGAGGCATGGAAAAAATGTAGATGGATGGTTGAGCACTTAAGAGTGTTCAGTTGTGTGGCATATGCTCACATGCCTAAATAAAAGAGGAAAAAATTGAATTACAAGGGTGAGAAATGCATTTTTATGGGCTATAATGAAGAGTCCAAAGCTTACAGGTTCTATAACCCAGTCACCCAGAAAATCATCATTATTAGAGACGTGGATTTCTTAGAGGATGAGTCATGGGATGGCCTGAAAACTCTTGATGGCTCCCAAAATCTCTTGATAGCTCAGGGTGATGAAGAAGATGAGTTTGAAGATCAATAAAGATCATGTAGCAGCAAAAATAGTCATCTCCCGAGAACTCTTGATAGCTCCTGAAGCAAATAGGTAGTTAAATAGACTATCACATAACTCAGTTGGAGAGAGCTCCCAATAGCTCCTAATAGCTCCTGACGCTGGAAGACAGTCACAGGTAGCCAAAGGATTGGCTCCTGATAGTTCCCGACAAGCTCCTGACGACACCCGATGAGCTCCTAAACCAACCTGTTCAGTAGAGCAGCAATAGTAGTGAAAGTTCATACCCTACTCTCACCTCCCTAATTCCAAATAAGACCAAGAGTCTAAGGGAGATCTAGCAAGATGAAAGGTATGATGAAGAATTTGATGAGAGTTTGAATTTTGCATTTTTTTCTCATAGTGATCCGGTTTATTTTGAGAATGTTGTGAAAGAGGATAGATGGTGTGAGGCCATGGATGAGGAGATAGATGCAATAGAGAGGAACAACACATGGGAGCTAACATATTTTCCTCCCAACAAGCAAGTTATTGGGGTAAAGTGGGTCTACAAGACCAAGTACAATGTCGAAGGAAGAATAGAGAGGCACAAAGCACATTTGGTAGTCAAGGGGTACAAACAACAGTTTAGGAGAGACTATGATGAGACATATACCCCTGTTACAAGGATGGAGACTATGCGAGCAGTCATAACAATTGCATCCCAACACAAATGGAAGGTGTTTCAAATGGACGTGAAGTCCGCCTTCCTAAATGGAGTGTTGAAAGAGGAAGTTTGTGTGGAGCAACCATCTGGATATGAAGTTCCAAGCCAAGAACACAAGGTGTATAAATTGAAAAGAGCTCTTTATGGGCTGAAGAAATCTCCATAGGCATGGTACAACAGGATTGACTCATATTTTATGAGCAATAGTTTCAAAAAAAGAGATGGTGAGCCCACTTTTTACATCAAGGAAGAAAATGGTAATATTTTGATTGTCTTGTATGTTGATCATTTAGTTTTTACTGGGGATGATGATTTCCTAATTGTTGATTTTAAGGAGGCCACGAAAAGAGAGTTTGAAATGACAGATTTGGGTCTTTTGAGATATTTTCTAGGCATAGAAGTAAAAAAAATGCATGATGGTATATTTATCTCTCAAGAAAATTATGCAAATGAAATCTTGAAGAGCTTTAGGATGATTGAAAGCAATCCTGCCCCAACACCAATTGTCATAGGTCTGAAGTTGAGCAAGGAAGATTGTAGAAATAATGTGGATCTGACCTTATATAAAATTTTGGTTGGAAGCTTGATGTACTTGACTATAACTAGGCATAATATAATGCATGGAGTGAGTCTTATTTCCAAATTTATGGAGACTCTATTGGAAACAAGCTACACTGAGAGGGGGGTGAATCAGTGTTGTGCAAAAATTAACTTTGTTAACCTTAATCTTCAAAGCACTTGTAACATTCAACCAAAATGCATGAACAAGAAGAAAACAATCACAAAACCATAACACAATATTTTTTACATGGAAAACTTGTTAGGGGAAAAACCATGGTGGATGGCCAATCCACAATATGATATAAGTATACTCAAATGAATTTTACAATATGGGGAATGAACTTGCATTCAGGCTCACTACCTAGAGCTCACTACTCAAAGAAGACTCACTATCTTACAAAGAAAGTCAGATTAAAACCATCTGAGAGTTTGAACTGAGAAAATAGCATCTACATATGCTTGATTATAGTTCTGATTAGGCTCAATACTCAATCTTCTATCCTACAGATTGATTTTGTACTTTTTCTCTGTTCTTCTCACACTCGCAACACAAATCCTTTATGCAAAAGTGAAACTGTGCATTATCGCTCTTCTACTCTACTCTTATTCGCAATTCACATCAACACACTTCATACACTCCAAAAAATGATGTGAACAATATTATATATATATCCACAATTAAGAATTAATCACCCATATGTCGACATCAATAGAACACAACAATATTTACAATTTTTGGCTCAAATCATGAGTAAAGTATAATGTGCATCCACAACGGTCAGCTACAACTTAGCTAGGACCCAAAAAAAGATTCACGAACACAAAAATAGTTAAGTAATTACTTCCCAAACATCCGTGACATGATACATTCATGAAATCGGCTCCAATACTGATAAAATAGAGAATTAGCCAACGAGATCTTCTAACTCGCACATGGATCAATACGAGGGACTAAGATTCATGGATAACACAAAGCATACATTGATCAAACTTCTCTGAGATATTCCACACAAAATATTAATAGAAAATATTCATGTGAATCGATGAACACAAAACTATTGGATGCTCTATTCTTCCTTAACTGTTTGCAATCTGATTGGTTGTAGGATAAACCGATGATGCATAGATCCATTCACTAATTGGAGTTGCCATCATTGAAAACACCAAATTATATTCACAATGTCTCTTGCCAACAATCTCCCCCTTTGACATTGATGGAAACACTTAGTGAAAAATGACTAAGTGTTGGATTAGTACCAACATCAATTACACTGCCCAAAATTTAAAAAACCGAACTCTTCTCCAAAACACAATTCTCCCCCTAAGATGATTATGTATTTTTCACTCAATTACTCTCCCCCTTTGGCATCAATGGAAAAGGATAGAATCTGCATATCAAAAATTAGACAAAACTATTATGAACAAATTTCTTATGTACAAACAGGCTTCTTCAACTTACATAAACTTGAAAATATCTAAAAAATATTTCTTCAGTAGAGTCAAATTCGTGTCCCAAACCCTTTTGAGACTTTCCAAGATTGTTATGCATCCACAAACCAAGTAGGATTGTGTCTCTGTAGACTCCAACTTTGCTAGATCACCAACTAAATTAGCATCTTCAGCTTCTTTCAATGCACTTGATGTAATTTCTATCTTTGGGCCAATTAGGCCTCTATGTTCACATGCTTTTGCAATAATTTTGTCATTTTCATGCTTCAGGCTCTTTATTTTATCAAGCAAAGATATCACTTCTCCTTCTAACTTTCCAACACTACCAGTTAAAGGATCAAATGCTTTAGAAATAGTAACTAATTAATTTTCCAAATCCTTAACCTTCTTTTCATTTACTTTAGTAAATTTTGAAAAAGACAAACATGATTTGTAAATCTTCCCACTTTTAGATAGAGCATTTTAGATATTTAGCACACAGGTGGCTAGCAAAGTTTTATCCTTTGTTATCATTTCCTTCAACCCATTTAATATTCTGACATCAAATTCCTTTTGAACTTTAATTATAGCTGATTTCTCAAGTGACTCAAAGTGAGTACTTACATAGTTTATGAGGTTCTTTAGTTCACCAGAGGAGGAACCGGTCGGATCTTTCACATGAGTGGGAATTATATTTTCTAGGACTCTAGATGCAAGATTTAGAAGTTCATTGTCCTCAATGTGGGACTTCAATAGTTCTTCTCTGGCTTTTTCTTGGGAAAATGATGCTACTTTCATTTTTTGAATTGGACTCAGGGTAGATAGGTTGATCGGACCCTCAATCAATTTAGGATCAAATTCTTTTTTCTGCTCTACCAAAAATTTCTTCACTGCCTCTGTAGTGTCTCTTGCTTCTATTGGAATTGCCTTTACATCAACTTTCTTCTCTTCAACCATCTCTTAATACTTTCTCCAATGAATTCAACAACATCTATAGAGCATTTGTACACTTACTAAACTTATCCACATCCTAGTGTCAGTTACCAGTAGGGGGTTAAGATATTTTCTTAATAGCTCCCCCTAGGCCAAAGGCCTGATACTAATTCCCGGATCAACTACCAAAAGTAGGTTTTGGTGTTGGTGCATTTTATTCATTAGAGGGACTCTTCTTCACCCATTTCTTCTACATTTTCTTCATGACCACATCTATAGTGAATTTTCTTCTTCCCTTAACATCCTTCTGCATGTTCCTTCTTTGATTTACTGAACCTCTTTTGTTCCAACAAAATGTAGAAATGTGACCAAATTTGTTGTAGTTATAGCACACAATATTTTTCTGTCTAGACCAGTTGTTCCACTCATTTTCTCTTGATCTACACTGGTTATCAATATGGCCAAGTCTATTGCATGTATAGCATATGACATCTCTATGAAATTTTTTCATCATATTCCTTCATTCATTTGACTTACGACCAAACTTATGATAATTAAAACACTAACCTGAGAATGATGGACCACTTTGATTCATCCTACTTCTACATTGAGTAGCCATGTGTCCAAATTTATTGCAACTGAAACAATATCCATTAAATATCTACGTATTAGGTTGTCTTACCAGATACCTTTCAGATTTTTTCATTTCATGTCCTTGCCTAAATCTCCTTTGTCCTGATCTGGAAATTTCTCCTTCTTCATATCCAAGACCTCGCTTGTCACCATTTTTCCTCTAACTTCTAGTTAGTTCATCAAGCTTGGCTGAGCTAACTTTGAACTTTTCTTTATACTCATTTGCAGTAGCAAGTTCATCTCTGAGATAATCAATTTATTTTTCAAGTACTTACTTATTGTTTTTAGATTGTTCCAATTTATTGTCCAATCAGCTTCATACTTCAGATTTTTCTTTTAAGAACTATGCTAGGTTCTCTTCATTTTTCTTTCTATCTTCAAGCTCCTTGGTCATCCTCATCATGATAGATTCCATCTCATGTTTTAGGACAACATTATCTCTTGTAATCTTTTCACATTCTTTTGTCTTTACCTTTAGGGTTTGATTGAGTTTTTCATCTTCAATGCTCTTATTGTCATTCTACTTAATCTGATCATAGAGTTCACTTCTCTTCTCTCTAAACTTATTGATTTTTTCTTTCAAAGACAATGAATTTCTCTGCATCTATGAGGTTTTCTTGCAATCTCTGAACTTTAGACTTCGATTGATCAAGATCATCTAGGGCCACCAATTTTTTTTGTTGAAGACTCCTTGAATCCATGAAAACCATTTCTAAGATCTCCCCAAGTTGTTAGAATTCTTCTCTTGAGGAACTAGCTCTGATACCAATTGTTGGAAACAAGTTGCACTGAGAGGGGGCGATGAATCATTGTTGTACAAAAATTAACTTTATTAACCTTTATATTCAAATCACTTATAACAATCAACCAAAATGCATGAACAAGAAGAAAACAATCACAACACCATAACACAAGAATTTTTACGTGGAAACCCTGTTAGGGGAAAAACCATGGTGGATGGCCAATCCACAATATGATCTAAGTATACTCAAATCAAGTTTACAATATGGGGAATGCACTTACATTCAGGCACACTGCCTATATCTCACTACTCAAAGAAGAATAATTGTCTTACAAAGAAAGTTAGATTAAAACCATCTAAGAGATTGAACTGAGAAAATATAATCTACATATGCTTGATTACAGTTTCGGTTAGGCTCAATACTCGATCTTCTATCCTATAGACTGATTCTGAACTTCTACTCTGTTGTACTCACACTCACAACACAAATAATTTATGCACAAGTGAAACTATGCATTATCACTCTTTTGTTATGCTCTTATTCACAATTCGCATCAACACACTTCATACACTCCCAAAAATTATGTGAATGATCTCATATATATATCCACAACTAATAATTACTCACCCACCTATCGGAATCAATAGAACAAAACAATATTTACAACCGTCAGCTCAAATCATGAGTAAATTATAATGTGCATCCACAACAATCAGCCACAACTTATCTAGGACCCAAACAAAGATGCAAAAACACAAAAATACTTAAGTAATTACTTCCCCAAAATCCATGACATGATACATTCACGAAGTTGGCTCCAGTACTGATAAAAAAAAGAATTATCCAATCAGATCTTCTAACTCACACACAGACCAATACGAGGCACTAAGATTCATGGATAACACAAAGGATACATCAATCAAATTTCCATGAGATACAGAACACAATATATTAAAAAAAAATATTCATGTGAATCGATGAACACAAAACTACTGGATGCTTTGTTCTTCCTTAACTATTTGCAATCTGACTACCGGTAGGATAAATTGATGATGTGCAGATCCAATCACCGACTAGAGTTTCCATCAATGACAACACCAAATGATATACATAGTGCATCTTGCCAATAGACTCCAAGAGACACCCATTGACAAGCAGTAAAAGGATCCTGAGGTATGTGAATGGCACCAAAGGATATGGCACACAACAACAAATGAGTTTGGGCTAGTTGGATACACTGAAAATGATTGGGTAGGAAGTTTGGATGATAGGAAGAGCACATCAGGCTATGTGTTTCATTTCAGTTCAGGTGCTATCTCATGGGCTTCCAAGAAGCAACCTATAGTTTCTCTATCAATAGCTGAAGTTGAGTATATAGCAGCAAATGCACCAGCATGTCAAGCTATTTGGCTGAGAAAAATCTTGGTAGATTTGAGAGAAGAATAAGAGGATGGAACAATAATATTTTGTGACAGTGTTTCATCAATAGCATTTATGAAAAATCCTATGTTTCAAGGAAGAAGCAATCACATTGAAATCAGGTATCATTTTATCATAGAGTTAGTTGAAAATAGTGAAATTAAAATGGAATTTTGCAAGTCTGAGCAATAGCTAGCAGACATATTCACCAAGCCTTTGAGCAAGGACAGTTTTGAGTGCCTAAGGTGTAGATTGGGCATTGTTGATTTAGATCAAGATTGATCTTGTTTTGTCGGATCAAGACAAAGGGGGAGTGTTGGAAAAATGATTTTTTCTTGAGCCCCCTTTCATTGCCACCTACCTATCAAAGCATTAGTTCTTTTGGGGATTTCCTTCCTTCTTGCTCCTGACGTGTTACACAAGTCTATAGTTGAATTTATTTTAGGTAGGTGAATTCAAAATTTAGGTGGGAATTTTTTCTTGAGACAAAAGGAATGAAGGTAGCTTGCTAAGTAAGTTAGTTGGAAGAAGAATGTCCTGTAGTAGCAGACTATGAAAAAGTTTTTTTTTTTCTATGCGAGCTCCTGATAGCTCCTGAACAACAGTAGTTGTAATTTTTTTTTAAAAATGAGCAATGATTTCTCCTAAAGAGCTCTATGTAGCTCCTAATGAGCTCTTGATAGCTCCTAAAATTTGTTAGTCTGGTTGAGCAGCTCCTGATGGCTCCCATAAGTTTGTAATTTGTAGTTAGAGTTTTACATTTCTGAGTTTTAAGTTTTATGTTTTCTATGATGTCATTTCCAGTTGTTTGAATACAAAAGAAACTTGCATGTCTCCTTGTGCTTCCGAATTTTGAGTTTGAGTATTCCCAACTTTGTTGGGAAATAGAGCAACAACTCTATGTATTTCTTTTCATCAAAAATTTTTGACAAAAACCAACGCTCTAAACAACATACAAAGATGTGTAACCAAATATATTGGCAACAAAAGGGTACCCAAATTGAAAGAAAAACCAACAAATGATGATAGAGAGAAAAAAGAGACACAAAAAATTAATACCAATAAGATGTAGGAGATTTTGAAATGGAAGGGCACTGTTAAAAACAAAAAAGTTAACAGATGTTAGATGGTGATAATTTTTCTTGTCCTCAATATTATTTTTCCTTTGCTGAGCTTTATGCATACTGTATTATTACCTTATTCTGATATGGTGTGGTTATTGGGTAGTGTATATTTTGAACAGGAACAAAGGGTCATTAAGGGCACCCCAAGCTTGGAGGAATATCTATTGACCTACTCGAGCAAGTTGAGTAGATGGGACATTAGAAATTGTTCTTCTTCTTCCTTGAGTTTAGGGTTGTCTTCTACTTCTTTGTTTTGAGTTCAGAGTAGGATGGAGATGCAAGTGGCCAGCAAATCAGTGACTCAAGTGGCCTCTAGATGCAACAAAGATATTTGGATTACTTCAGACTCTGAATGTAAGTTGCATTTCTTTGATTTCTTCTTCACTATTTTTTCAAATATTTGCTATGAAATATAGATCACCATTGGATTCCCCTCTCTCTTCTTCACTATCCTACTCATAGAAATGCAATCTTGATTAAATAAATTAATTTTGATTCTCGGCCTTCTAGCTCTTTATTTAAAAGATATATCTCTAAATTGTTTATATTCATTTTTATTGATTTTAACAATTTTACATATCTGTTCTTTTCTCTGTGGGTGTTGGGTTTCTTTAGTCTCTACATGTTGAAACAATGTATCAAGGGTTCCAAGGTTGCTATTGGTCCCCCTTCGGAGATTAATCATTTTTGGAAGTGGTGGGGGTGGCTCTTCCTTGCCTTCAAGACCCATGTTTCAATCTTTAGTGCCTTCAAGCATGGTTGGTTTGAAGATCGTTTTGTCTCATTTCTCATGATGGTGTGGTTCCAAATGTTCATAATGAAGGATTGTGGTAGTTTATTTCCTCTCTTCGTCGAAGATCTTTCTTTCACTTCCCTTTTTCACCTACTACTTGGGTTGCCATGGGGTGTGGTGACAACCTTCTCAACTAGTGTGTTGGCTTCCTGATTGGTTCTATAATTGAGGTCTCCTTTGGAGGTGGATATTTCTCCTTCAAAGGTGGATCCCTCTCCTTTTGAGGTGGAGTTTGAGGCTGTAGTTGGGGTGGGAAGCTCCATTTTTTCTATTGGTCCCTTTTGAGGTGGAGCTAGTTCATGCAAGAGATTGGTGACACTAGTATTTTTGGTTCTCACTTCACCCTCTCTTTTAGAGGGGAGCTCTCTCCTATAGAGGTGGAGTTTGAGTTGGTGCTTGGTTCGAGGTGGTGCTTTAGGTTGGATCTTTCTCCTGAGTTTTTTTTTTAGCTCTCTCACTCCTCTTTTGTGGTGGAGAGTTATGATGTGTTGTTTTTTCTTTCTCCTATGGAGGTGGAGAGGCAAGTTGGCTGATAGGGGCTCTCTTTCCCATCAACACTATGGCTATTTTTGGTTCTTTTTTTTTTTCTCTCATTAATAGGCTCGATGTGGGATGGTCCAACCAAAGATTCTTGTTGGAATTAGCTATTTTCTGGTGGTTTGGATTTCAGGACCCTCTTAAAATTACTTGTAAGAGTTCAAAAAACAATTTGTCCTAGCTACCCTTGAGGTGGTTGTTGTTTCATGTTATGGTTTTGGTGGCTTGGAGGGTGGCATATTGGACTACTTTGTTGGTTGTAAGGCATGTTTCAAATTTTGAAGATGACCCGCTTGGAGGGAGTTTGAGTCCCAATTTGGCAAATATTAGGAGTTGTTTTCTCTGATCTTATGCCTACTCTGAATCTTTTGGTGCTCAGTTTTACTATCCTTGATTGCTATTTCTTGATAGCTTTGTTATGCTTTCATACATGTTGGTCTTTGGTTGATCTCATAAATGGTTTGCATTCCATTTCATGGATTAACTTGGGGATTCTATTTTTTATTATGCTGATGATGATTTTGTGGTTGCAATTTTGGTTACTTGTCGTACATGCCATTTTTGACTTTGGTTTGGCCTGTTTGTTGCTTTTTGCTGGTGGTGGTAGGTGTTATTTCTCTTAGTATGTTTCTTTTTTTTTTCCTTGCATTGTACCACAGGATCAGGGCCCTTCCCCTACTTATCTAATCAAAAACAATTTCACATGTCAAAAAGTAGAATTACCTTTTATTTTTATTTTTCACAAATAATTTCATCCACTTATGTTGACTTGTAGCTAAGGTTTAATGTTGTGCATCATATTTATTTCACCTTAATAATAGATTTTGGTTTGTGAAATAAATATCATTCATACCATTAAACCTTGGTTGCAACTCAACATAAGCCAATGAAATTATTAGTTTTTTTTCTTTAAATTTTGTTTTGGTTTTTTTTCTTAAAACTTTTTGAACCATCTATATATGGATGCACAAACATTCTCATCAACTTTCTTAATTTAGATTATAGATTATTTTTGGAATTGACAATATTATATAAATTAAATTTATTTGAATAATATTTTTTAATAATATTATTTTACAAATTGTTTGTTTGTTTCACAAATGTTGTTTTGGAGATATGAGAGAGAATTTGAAGACAACAATGATGAAGAAGAAGTTTTTTCTTATGAAAATAAGTCTCCTATAATTTGTATTCATGTTATTGTCAATAAATAATTATTTAATAAGAATGTCCAACAATACAATTATTTTTTTAAATGTTAGAATTATATGTCCACAATTGATTAGTTGTAAAGATGTATTAATCTATATTTTAGAATATAATTATATACAATTAGTATACACGTAAACTTATTTTTTAATAAAAAAATGGTATAGAATTTGTTTTCATATTTTATGTCACTTTAATATTTAATATTTATTATTTTATAACTTAAATTTTTTTAGTAAATAGAAAAGAATATTCTATTTATAAAATCATAAATCCTATATCCAATTCCCAACAATGTTGTAATATTGTACTTTCCATGCTCATTTTATAATTTAGTGTGCTTAGCATATTGGGCCATGGTATCATTTATAATTCTAAAAGCTATCTTAATTTTATTATGTGATTGAGATGTTGATACACTTTTTGAATGGTTTTTTTTTCTATATTTAATTGAATTAATATTGAGTAATGTAAGCTAGATATTGTATGTGTGACTTTCAATTATGGGTTGAATTTGTAAGATTGTATCTCAATCTATGAAATTATAATGTATTTTGGTATATGTGCATTATGAATTAATTAGATATTGTTTCAAATGCTTTAATTAGATGAATCTTAATTGATTCTTGTATTGGTAGATTAGAGACTCATTTTATTCAATTTTTGATACTCTTATAATTTATATTTTTCATTAAAAATATTACATACAAAATATAACTAAAAATAGCACCACTTGTATCTTTGGAACGCATTAGCTACTACCATCATAACTTAAAATATGTAAGTACATATATATGGAGGACAAAAAAGGTCAAATTTTCCTAAATTTGTGAAAATTAAACTTTGATGAATAATTTGAGATTCCTACATTGAAATGTCTAAATTGTGATGAGAAAAAGAATGCCAGTGCTAATTTAAAAAAATAAAATTACTATAATTATTTAAAAAATGGTAAATATTAAGAGGTTCAAACACTAAGAGCATGCACACTTATCATGTTTTTTTCATGAAAATATAACATTGAATAAGACATGCTTCATATTTTTTCCTTGATTAATTATTTTATAAATTGATTTAATGTATAGGTTGTGAGATCATGTAGTAATTCAACTATTTTTCTAGTTTTTAATGAATATATCAAGTTTTCACAAAATTTTAAGTAGAAACAACTTGAAAAATAGAAAAAATAATGTAGTTTCTTCAAATTTTGAGAAAATTTTCAAAAAATATTTTTTTCTCAATTTCAATTGCAAAATGAAATGCAATATGGGTCCCGACTACAAGGCCATATTAGGTACCCATGTATAAACTCTATGCAATGCAATCTCTCACAACTAGAGAAAAGGAGAAAAACCCTATGGGAAAAAACTCCTCTCCAAAAGAGGGAAAATGTAATGCCCTGCCATGCACACTGCAAAGAACAACTAAAACCAACAATTTACAACACAATTTTTTTTTAAAGTAAATACAAATGTCAAATATAAATTATCCTACAATTATTGTAAAGAAAATATACATGCACATTCTCTAATCAAGTCCTCTGGGGTACAAATGAATGCATTACATAACACAATCTCATTCCATAATGATGATTAACGAATTCCAAGATTAAATTTCAAAACCATTATATAAAGGAAAAGCATACAATGTACATACATCTATTGCATTACATAAATGATAACATCCATAAGTAAACACATGGTATAATCATGAGTATATAGGCATTACATTTATCATAGAGTTTACATCGTTACAAGATTACAAATGCACAACAGTGTTTGCCAACACAAAGTGGAAATTATACATTCATAGTATTGAGTAATACATCAGAAATTAACATGACACATATCATTAATGGTATCTCCAAACTGGTGAAGCTCTGGAATCTCGGCAAAGGTATAGCTCTGTGCTTCACGAACTCATACTAGGAATCCAATGGGGTGCATAGCACATTCCACCTGACTATGTGGACCCTAAGGCCCACCCCCCGTGCTAGGACATGACAAGAATGACCCACAACATAAAATAATCAAGAGAACAATGGCTAACAAGACTTCACAACCAAATCTAAAATAAACACAAGGAACATCTTCTTCTAGAGGTACAAGAACAACAAGAGGGGAAAAAACAAACATACAAGGTTGCTATAGGGTGGAGTGTAATAACATAAGTTTGACATGGGTTACCCAATGTGGATCTTCATAGGTTACCGAGCCCCTACCTGGTTAAACCCTAGAAACCTCAACTGATCTCCAACCCCCATTCTCACTCATGTGGTATCAACATACCTTTCAAGAGGATAGTACAATTGATCTTTTCCATTCTAGGCCTTCCCATTCATCTCCAGCCTAAGTGAGCACTTGAGCTATGAGTGAGGCAAACTTAGCTGAATTAATGTGAGATACTACCCCAAACCACCTACTTAATTATAAGTTATCACTGATTAAAGAAACTTTCAATGAGTTACCCATATGCCACTCCCCTTCCTAGCAACAAAAAATTATAGTCACAAAATGGGTAAGCCAACATGCACCAATCAACAAAGCTATAAAAATTCACATGAAATGAGGCATGCACCACCTCACACATGATTTCCAAAGTGCAAGGATCAAACCCACATAAACGCAATCTAAGTAAAAAGGTCAACCACTATCAAAATGTCAAAACCAAGAAACCACCCACATTCAAGTGAAACAACATATCACTCATGAAAACACTTTAGGCTTGATATTGGTTACCCCATGTGGATCTTCCTAGGTTGTCAACCCCCATTTTGGGTTACCCAAGAAAACTCACCTTATCCCCGACCCCCATACCCACTCCTGTAAGTAAAAACAATAATCCCCTCAAACCCTTGGAAGTCTGACACATCACTAACACAATGGCCTATCATCAAAAAGGAAAAGATCCCATGATCTCAAAACAATAAATTACAATCCATAATTAAAAATCAACACGCATAGAAGAATGAGGGTTAACATCATAGCGAGACCTTCAAACTCAAACAAAACTGACATAATCCCCTCAATACAAAACTAACCATAAGATCAAATCCTCTCAACGACCATTAGGCACAAATAGGCTCCTGCTTAAAACCATAACAAAAAAAAACAACATACATTCCAAAACTTGATACAATCCCCAATAAACAACATAGCATTCAATTCAATCATGAGAGAATATGCTAAACCACATTTTGAAGAATGCCAATTTAAGTACTCCTTTTATCCACATATAATTACTCTAATTACATACATGGAAATCAAAATCGTATCATTTGTTCTAGTTTATCATTTCAAAAATTTCTCTCACATAGAATTCTTAACACAACACACACTAAATTCTATTCTTCATCAATCTACAAACATATGCCAATTACATAACTAAAAATGCCAATCCATTTTACATCCCTTTAATTAAAATAAAATATCAACCTATTTACTTTACTGACTTATAAATACCAAAATAAATTACCTAGGTATTAATTCCCTACAAATACAAGTATGCATATAAAAGTAAACCTCTCTTAATTTCCATTCGTCAATATCCTAACTTGCTTAGTTATTATAAATATTGACACAAACCCATAATAACAAAACTTCCTTTAAAGGATTATCATATTTGTCTATTCTGATAATTTCCTTCATTACTAAAATATAGTTAACTTAATTGCTTTTCTTCCAATTTAATTTTTTCAACTCTAATAACATACTCACATAGCTACATTTATAATTATATACATATATATATATATATAAATTATGGATTTCCATAATCATCATAATTATATTTATATATATACATATATAAATGAGCAATTAAAAGGGTAGCGAATAATAACCATACAATTTATAATTAATAACACACCTGTATACATATATATTCTTATGTATTCTTATATCTATATATTGAAATACGCATATAACTATGCAATGCATTGGTTTATTTATGAAAATCTATGAAGATAAAGATTTACATGAGTATACTTGATTTTCAAAAGTATAAGTATAAAGAACTATTTCCATATAATTAGAATTCAGATATCGATATAAATAAAAAATATAGATGAAGGAGGGCACATTTCATAAGGAATGACTATCAAGGACAAGCTCTTAAACCATTTCCAAGTATTAAGGTGGACATCAAACTAAAATATATGCATCAATTAAAAGAAGAATGCAACATATAAATCAGATTCATGTTAAGAGATAACTGGCTGATAAGAGAGAAGAATATCCAAATCATATAGGTGATGAGAGTGTGGATGATAGCAGGGTATGTCTAGATTCAAGACTTTTACCAAACTCTTGGTATAATAAATTTTCCCACATAAGACACAATAAATGAATACCAATAAAAATCAAATGCCAAAAGTAGACGCAGGGAACTAAATTTGCATTAAGCAGAAGTACAATGAATTTAAGAGCCTAAACCCAGATGCAATACCAAGGCGGTGAGACCGTAGGGAGAGATAAGCTTCCAATAAATGTCTATGAAAATTTTAATGAAATTCAATACAACAGTAAGTATCAAAAGCCAAGAATAATCAAAACAATCGACTCTCATGATGCATCTACATTGCATATAATTGAATGCCAACAAAATTACTTACCAGCATGATGCCTACAACATGTATATAAGATGCAGGAAGATGGGGTGAACCTACAGCCATCACAGGAATCGAATGCCAAGCAACATGGCAAGGGAATATCGGCATATGAAATTTAAATATAACTATTGAATGCCCAAAAGCATAATGAATGTGCAATGAATGACAAACATAATATATATATATATATCCCAATTAGAATGTATGTTCATCAAAATGAGATTGAATTATTTGATGTAATATGTAGAGGGAGGAATATTCAATGTACAAAATCAAATGGGAACACCAACGAACACAAGTGCAGTGCAAGCAGTAAGAACGTAGGGAGGAGAAAGAGTGGGATTCAGCTGATAGAGGAAAAATGGTGAACAATTGGAGATATAATTAGACCATAACAAATGAATTATAAATAGTAGTTGTTAAAAAAAAAAAGTAGTACAAAAAATGGTTATCAAAGTACCTTAAATGTTAAATAGTTGCAGAAGATTCTTTAATGTGTCAAGATTTTAAAACCAAAAAACAAAACATAGAGCTACTACTCTAATGTCTAGCAAAACTGGAAATACCCAAATGCGGAATAATAGACTAAAGCTCAATGGAGACAAATAGAAAACTGGGCATGCAATATTTTCCTTCTTTCATTAACTGGCCTAGAAATGATAATACATAAAAACATGAACCTTCAAACAAACTGTAAAATACCTATTACAAACTTTTTGGGAGTGATTAGAAGCTGCTCAACAGGACTAGTAATGAGCAGGAGCTATCAATAGCTCTTTTTTATAATACAAATGAAACTATTTATTGTTCCTAGCAAACTCAGAGTGATTAGGAGAAATCAGCTACTCACTGCAAACACTCTACAACAACTTTGAGAAATCCAGAGCTATCAGCAACTCCTTGCACAAAATGTTTTATGTTGCTGCTGCAACTTTAGTTCTTTTTGCTAAACCTTTTTTGCTGCAAAAAAATTCTTCAACTTTCTGACTTCTTCCAATTGATAGAACAAACTACCTTCATTCATTTTTGTCCTAACAAAGTTTCCCTCTTAAAATTCAAAATTACCTACCACAGTAAATGTTAATTTCAAAATCAGCTACCTCATTCAATTATGAGCAGTCAGGAGCTACAAGGATGAAGATCACAAAACTGGCAAAGAATTAAACTGCTCCTGACAGGAAGGTGGCAACAATAGGAGGCTCACAGACAATCAATTTTCCAACACTCCCCCTTTTTCCTAAGCTAACAAAACAACAAGATCATTCTTGATCCAAATCAACAATGCCCAATTTTCCTTTTAGGTGCTCAAAACTATCCTTGCTCAATGGCTTGGTGAATATGTCTACTAGCTGCTGCTCAGACTTGCAAAACTTCATTTTAATTTTACCATTTTCAACCAATTCATGAATGAAATGATACCTAATTTCAATGTGCTTGCTTCTTCCATGAAACACAAGATTTTTCATCAAGGTTATCGATGAAATATTGTCACAAAATATTGTTGTTCCATCCTCTTGTTCTTCTTTCAAATCTATCAAGATTCTTCTCAACCAAATAGCCTAACATGTTGTTGCATTTGCTGCTATATACTCATCTTCAGCTATTGATAGGGAAACAAAAATTTGCTTCTTGGAAGCCCATGAGATAGCACCTGAACCCAAATGAAACACAGCCCGAAGTACTCTTCCTATCATCCATACTTCCTGCCCAATCACTGTTAGTGTATCCAACCAGCCCATATTCTTTTGTTGTTGTGTACAACACGTCATATCCTTTGGTACCATTCATGTACCTCATGATCCTCTTACCCGCTTGCCAATGGGTGTCTCTTGGAGTCTCCATGAATCTATAAATCAGACTCACTCCATGCATTATATCCGGCCTAGTTGTTGTCAAATACATCAAACTTCCAACCAAAATTTTATACAAGGTCAGATCCACATTGTTGTTGCAATCTTCCTTGCTCAACTTAAGACCTATAGTTGTTGGTGTTGGAGAAGGCTTTCTCTCAAGCATTCTAAATCTCTTCAAGATCTCATTTGCATATTTTTCTTGAGATATAAAAATACAATTATGCATTTGTTTTACTTCTATGCCTAGAAAATACTTTAAGAGACCTAAATCTATCATTTCAAATTATCTTTACATGGCCTCTTTAAAATCAGCAATGAGGAAGTCATCATCCCCAGTAAAAACTAAATCATCTACATACAAGACAACAATTAAAATATTACCATTTGCTGCCTTGATGTAGAGAGTGGGCTCACCATCGCTTTTGCTAAATCCATTGCTCATCAAATATGAGTCAATCCTGATGTACCATGCCTATGGAGCTTGCTTCAGCCCATAAAGTGTCTTCTTCAGCCTATACACCTTGTGTTATTAGCCTAGAACGTCATATCCAAAAGGCTGCTCCACATAAACCTTTTATTTCAATACTCCATTAAGGAAGGCGGACTTCACATCCATTTGAAATACCTTCCATTTGTGTTGGGTAGCAATAGCTATGACTGCCTGCTCAGTCTCCATCCTAGCAACAGGGACAAATATCAAATCATAATCTCTTCCAAACTGTTGTTTATATCCCTTGACAACTAGTCTTGCTTTGTGTCGATCTATTCTTCCTTCGGAATTGCTTTTGGTATTATAGACCCATTTTACTCCAATAGCTTGCTTGTTTGGAGGCAAGTCAATCAACTCCCATGTATTGTTTCATTCTAATGTATCTATTTCCTCGTCTATGGCTTCACACCATTTGTCCTCTTTTACAGCATCTTCAAAATAAATTGGATCCTTATGAGAAAATAGTGCAAAATTAACACTCTCATATAATTCCTCATCATACCTTTCATTTTGGTAGATCTCCCTTAGACTCTTGGTATTTCTTGGCATTAGGGAGGTGAGAGTGGGGTTTGAAATTTTAGTTCTACTGCTACTCTGCTGAATAGGCTGATTCTAGAGCTGTTGGGAGCTGTCGGGAGCTCGTTAGGAGCTGTCAAGAGCTCGTCTGAAGCTATTAGGAGCTGTCAGGAGCTCATTTGAAGCTGTCAGGAGCTCATCAGGAGCTGTTAGGATCCAATCCTCTGGCTATCTGTGGCTACTTCCCTTTCTTTCTGTGTTGATCAGGAGCCATCGGGAGCCTTCAGTTTATGCTACTACATGATTTTCTTGATCTTCATTTTCATCATCTTCATCACTTTACACTGTCAAGAGTTGTCCAGAGCTGTTAGGATCTTTCGTGCCAACCCATGACTGATCCTCTAAAAACTCCACATCTCGACTAATGATAATTTTCATGGTGGTTGGATTGTACAACCTATAGACTTTAGACTCTTCACTATAGCCTGTGAAAATGCACTTTTCACCATTGTCATCTAATTTTTTCCTTTTTTCTTTAGGTAGATGTGCATAAAAAACACAACCAAACACTTTTAAGTGCTCAACTATTCATCTTCATTTTGTCTATGCCTCTTGAGGTATTTTGTCATGGACTTCCTTTGTTGGACTTCTATTAATAAAATGTATAGATGTTGCTACAACCTCTCCCCAATATTCTGTAGGGAGTCCTTTTTCTTTTAGCATGCTTCTTGCCATCTCCACGATGGTCTTATTTTTCCTTTCAGCCACTCCATTTTGCTATGGAGTATAACTGGTTGTAAGCTCTTTTTTTATGCCATTTTTCTTGCAAAAATTCACAAAACAATTGGAGGTATACTCTCCTCCTCTATCTAAACTTAGGAATTTGATGAAATGTCCACACTCCTTTTCAGCCTGGGCCTTAAACAATAAAAACTTATCAAATGCATCAGACTTATGCTGCAAAAAATAGACCCATGTCTTCTGACTGAAATCATCAATAAAGGTCATAAAAAATTTGCTATTACCAATGGATGTGATTTGCATAGGGCCTACCAAATCTATGTGCACCAACTCCAATGGTGCTCTTTCCCTTGTAGAGTTGTCCGATTGAAAGGGTTGCTTATGTTGCTTGCCCAAAATGTAATCCTCACATATAACATTAGGCTCTACTATCCTTGGGAAACCATCAACCGTATTGCGTTTGGACAAAAGACTTAAACCATCATAGCCTAAATGTCCATACCTGAGGTGCCATAGCTTGGAGGGGTCCTCAATGGTGCTCTTGAGGGCTGCATGTTGTACTGTTGTACATTTTCCATCCATGAGAGGTGCAACAATGGGTTGAGATGAGAAGCACATCTCAATCTTCAACAGAAATATCAGGTTCTTTGTCATTTGTATTGCTACAAACACCTTCATCCTCTCATTCTTGTCATAAATGACACATTTTCCCTTCTCCATCAATACTTTGTATCCATTCTAGATCAGCTCTCCTACACTCATGAGGTTATTCTTTAACCTAGGTGCAAAACATACATTCTAGACCTTCTTCTCCTCACCTTGCTTGGTGCGGATCATAATAGATCCTTTGCCCTTCATAGGAACTACTCAATTGTTCCCGATTCTAATTTTTGATTTAACATTTTTATCAATGAAATAAAAAAGACTTTCATTACCACTCATGTGGTTGATGCAACCATTGTCCATATACTAGACTTTGGGGCTGCCTTCTTCACCAACATTGCACATGATGAAGGTTATGGACTAATTGCCTTCAGCCACATTTGAATTAACTACATTTGCATTCTGTCTTGATTGATTTCCATGCTTTTTCTAGCACTCACTAGCATAGTGCCCAAACTTGTGATAGTAGTAGCACTCAATGTTTCTCTTGTCACTTTTCCCACTCAAACTATTTTTCTTCATGCCTCTTCAGGAGTTATTTTGAGAGCTGCTCGCTCCCTCTTGGTTGCTTGCTCATCTCGAGCTTTTTCCTCCAACATTTTCTTGTCTAGATCTTCCTCTACCTCTTCAAGAGCCATTCTACCTCTCCCCCTGCCTCTTGCATTCGACTGAGCTTTGAAAGCTTTCTCTTGGGAAGAAGTAGCAGACCTTTTTAGGCACTGCTCATGGGTATGGAGAGAACCCATTAATTCATCCACTATCAAAGTAGAAAGGTCCTTCGCCCCTTCAATAGCAATGACAAGTGGATCATACCTCGTGGGTAGAAATCTAAGGAGTTTTTAAACAATCTTCTGATCCTCTATCACATCTCCATTCATTCTCAACTGGTTTGACAAAACCCGAGAACCTTGTTTGAAAGTCTATAACAGACTCACTTTCTTTCATCTCAATAACCTCGAACTCTCTTTGAAGTAACTAGAGCTTCACGGATATGAATTTATCAGTGCCTTTGTATCTAGTTTGAAGGATTTCCCAAGCTTCTTTTGCATACTTAGCTGCTACTATTCTGGGAAAAATGGCCTTTGTCAAGGCTGCTTCGATCAAACTCAAATATTTTGCATTGTTCTTTTTATGTTCCTTTAGCTGGGTCTTCTAGTTGTTTGTGAGAGATGCAAATGTAGCTGGGTTAGTGACATCCACGAACTCATTTATGAGAAAATCCCACAAATCATTTGCCACCATGATGGTCTTGATCTTCTTGGCCCAAACATCATAGTTCTATCCATTAAAGGACGGTGGATGCTACCAACTCTTTGATTCATCTCCAGCCATGTCTCCTACAATAAAAAACTCAACACCCAAACTCACAAGGAAATGGGGCCTATGGCTCTGATACCATGTCAAGATTTTAAAACCAAAAAACAAAACACAGAGCTACTGCTCTGATTTCTTGCAAAATTGGAAATACCCAAATGCAGAATAATAGACTAAAGCTCAATGGAGACAAACAAAAAATTGGGCATGCAATATTTTCCTTCTTTCATTAACTGAGTTGGAAATGACAATACATAGAAACATGAACCTTCAAAAAAATTGTAAACTACCTATTATAAACTTTCTGGGAGCGATTAGAAGCTACTCAATTAGACTGGTAATGATCAGGAGCTATCAATAGCTCTTTGTTACAATACAAATGGAACTATCTATTGTTCCTGAAAAACTCAGAGTGATCAGGAGCAATCAGTTGCTCATTGCAAACACTCTACAACAACTTTGAGCAATCCAGAGCTATCAACAACTCCTTGCACAAAATGTTTTATGTTGTTACAACTTCACTTCTTTCTGCTAAACATTTTTGCTGCTGCAAAAAACTTCTTCAACTTTATGACTTCTTCCAATTGACAGAAAAAACTTCCTTCATTCCTTTTTGTCCAAAAAACATTCCCTCTTAAAATTCCAAATTACCTACCATAGTAAATGCTAAATTGAAAATCAGCTACCTCATTCAATTTTGAGCAGTCAGGAGCTATAGGGATGAAGATCCCAAAACTGGCAAAGAATTAAATTGCTCTTGACAGGTAGGTGGAAACGACATGAGGCTCACAGAAAATCAATGTTCCAACATAATGGCCACAAAGGTTATCGAGTTTATTTGTAGACAAAAGTGAAGCTCATATAAATTCACAGTAAAAAGAATGGACAAGGAAAATAAAATTGCATTAGTCATATGCATGCATTCAACACAGAAAAGAAGGAAACCATTTACAAGGTGTTGAATGCAACTAACTCGCAGAAATAAAATGGGAATAACCATTCCCAACGCAAGGTGAAGCAACAATAAATATTTGAAGAGGAACATAAAATTTCCAAACTAAATTCATTGGCAGGGGTAAGATGATACATAACATGCAAGTGACAATTACAAAATATTAATCGAACGATCAACATAAAAGAGCTTGGTAACTTCAGAAAAATGCAATGATTATTGGCTAAAATTATTTAAAAAATGACTAAAACATTAAACAAACAAACAATATCAAAGGATGAATACTCATCTATAAAACCCATGTTTCTTTGAATTGATTTGGTACGATGCCCTCTTCCCAAGAATCGGTAGTGGGATCCCATTCTTTCACCAAAAAAAATACCCTCCATAAAAAAAGAATGAATTACAGACCAATTTCCCTTTGAAAACCCCCAAAGGAACAATCTCAAGCATCTCATTTTCAGAATAAAGTTGTAGACACAAAATTTCATGTTCCAATACAAAAATCAATCCCCCATCCTTCTTTTTTTTCATTCCAAAAGTTGTAGTTTTGAAACTAAGAAAAAAAATCAAAAGCTAAGTCATCAAAACTCAAAAATCAGCCAGTTGCCCTTAGATTCTCAGTTCGAGTCCATGCATGCACTTGCATGTGAAAGTTTCCCAAATACAATTTATTTTTAGTAACCTTTTAACAATTTAACATTATCACTTAGTTTCCATTTAATATTTAAAATTTTTATTTTTATTTTAAACAATATTATCCACTCCATTGAGTTAAAATAACCATTACAAATAAATGCAATAATATTCCCTTATGCTTCATTAAAATGAAAATAATACTATATAATTATCGAATCATGATAACTTAGAAAATTAATTTAATAATTAATCAACATCTATTTAATAATTCAATTTAATAATATAATTAAATCAACACAACCTTATGAGCTTCGTTTAACTTAAAACATTAATTGAATGATGTTAATAAGCTTACACTATAAACTAGCAACCATATCAAATAATTAAACAATGAAATGACAAACGACAATGTAGCATAATGAGACATTCAAATAACGATAACCACAGAACAAAATGAATAACCCTAGAGAATTCACAACTGACGGGGTGTACCATGGAGGCACTACATCCTCCCCCCCAAGGGTTCGACTTACTCCTAGAAGTCACAAGATCAACACATACACATGTTAATTTCAAAATATAAGAAATGTAACACAAAAATTCCCAAATAACAAAATGAAATAACAAAGGATTACAAACCAACTAATGGGGTGACAAGATAGTATACACATCCTCTCTAAGGATGATGGCTAGGGATAGGGGTTCTTAGTGTCATCTCCAAATTTCAACATCAGTTCCATTAGGTTATGGAGCATGCTCAGACTTGACAATTCAGGTCGTGTCGATGCCTAGTACCTGCAACCTGCATAAAACAAATTGTCATACAATATATATAAAATATCATCAAGCATATCGTGAGAGGAATTCACAATGTGATAGGGTACTCATGAATGAGTAATGCCACACTATTCCTCCCACTAGACCTCAACAATAGCCTTATCAATGATCCCATTGAAACAAATAATCGATCATACTTACTACACAATAAGCATAGTCAACATATACATGATACTCATAACCAATTTAACTCAACACACAGATAAACCCATAAATCTATCATTGTCATCTAAATAAAATAATAGCATCATGATCATCAATAGTCTATCCCAAATCCAACCAAAATGGTATAGTTAAGTGTCAAAATGCATAACATAACATAAATCAACAGCGGCATGAACACCAAAGTCAAATAAAATTTCATCCTGACCCAAACCAAAATGGTAAGCAAGTATGAATAAAGTGTCAATTGCACATAATACTTAGCAAAAGACCAAAATTTTACACTTTTTCAAAATCAAGAAAAAACACGATACACACAAAATTCCAAATTTTAACACATGCATTCCACACACAAACACACAAACTCACATCACTGATAAATACATCACAAGGCTACACAAGGGTCCATAATGCATCCCCGATAGGTAGGATATCGATGCATTGCACACTACACCAAGGGTCCTATCCTTTCCACCAATTTTATACAACATCAGACCAACACCCCATAAATACAAACTCGAGTTGCTAAGTGAGGATGACATAAAAAGGAAAGACGTAACATCAAGAGTATGAGCGGCTAGGTCACATTAAGAGCTCATATAAATCTAGAGTGCCTAGTGTATGTACATATGCTCTGATACCAGGCTGTAATGCCCCGCCACGCACACTCCAAAGGACAACTAAAACCAAACAATTTTTAGCACATTTTTTTTGAAAGTAAAGACTAATGTCAAATATACATTATCCTACAATTCTTGTAAAGCAGCTATACATGAACGTTCTCTAATCATGTCCTCTAGGGTACGCATGACTTCATTACATAACATAATCCCACTCCATAATGGTGATTAACGAATTCCAAGATTACATTGCAAAACCATTATATAAAGGACAAGTATACAATGTACATACATTTGTTGCATTACATAAATGATAACATCCATAAGTAAACACATGGTATAATCATGAGTATATATGCATTACATTTATCATAGAGTTTACATCGTTACAAGATTTCAAAAGCACAAGAGTGCTTCCCAACACAAAGTGGAAATGATACATTAATAACATCGAGTAATACATCAAAAATGAACATGACACATATCATTAATGGTATCTCCAAACTAGTGAAGCTCTGGAATCCCAGAAAAGGTACAAATTTGTGCTTCACGAACTCATACTAGGAACCTGATGGGGTGGATAACACATTCCACCTAACCATGTGGACCCTAAGGCCCATTCCTTGTGCTAAGAGATGACAAGAATGACCCACAACATAAAATAATCAAGAGAACAATGGCTAACATGACTCCACAACCAAAGCTACAATAAACACAAGGAACATCTTCTTCTAGAGGTACAAGAACAACAAGAGGGGAAATAACAAACATACAAGGTTTCTAAGGGTGGAGTGTCATCACATAAGTTTGATATGGGTTACCCAATGTAGATCTTCATAGGTTACCAGCCCCCTACCTAGTTAAACCTTAGCAACCTCAACCGATCCCCGACCCCCATTGTCAATCATGCGGGATCAACATACCTTCAAAGAGGACAAGGCAGTTGATCTTTTCCATTGCAGGACTTCCCACTCATCTCAATCCTAAGTGAGCACTTGAGCTATGAGTGGGGGAAAATTAGATGGATTAATGTGAGATAATACCCCAAAACCCCTACTTAATTATAAGTTATCACTGATTAAAGAACCTCTCAATGAGTTACATGTATGCCACTTTGCGTGTTGGCCCGCATTGAAAGCCACTCCCCTTCCTAGCAACAAGAAACTTACAATCGTAAACTAGGTAAGCCAACATGCACCAACCAACAAAGCAATAAAAAGTCACATGAAATGAGGCATGCACCACCTCACACAAGATCTCCACAATAAAACAATTTCCATAGTGCAAGGCTCAAACCCACATAAACACAATCTAAGTAGAAAGGTCAACCATTATCAAAATGTCAAAATCAAGGAACCACCCACATTCAAGTGAAACAACATATCACTCATGAAAACACTTCAGGCTTGATATGGGTTACCCCATGTGGGTCTTCCTAGGTTGCCAACCCCCATTTTGGGTTACCTAGGTAGCCTCACCAGATTCCCAGCCCCCATACCCACTCCTACAAGTAAAATCCATAGTACCCTCAAACCCCTAGAAGTCTGAAACATCACTAACACAATGGCCTTTCATCGAAAAGGAAAAGATCCCATGATCTCAAAAGACTAAATTACAATCCATAATTACAAATCAACATGAGTAGAAGAACGAGGGTTAACATCATAACGAGACCTTCAAACTCAAACAAAACTAACATAATCCCATCAATACAAAACTAACCATAAGATCAAATCTTCTCAACAACCATTAGGCGCAAATGGGCTCCTGCTTAAAACCATAACAAAAAAAAAAAAAACATACATTCCAAAAATTGATACAATCCCCAATAAACAACATAGCAATTCAATCATGGGAGAATACGTAAACCACATTTTAAATAATTTCAATTCAAGTACTCCTTTTATCCACATATAATTACTCTAATTACATACATGGAAATAAAACTCTTATCATTTATTTTAGTGTATCGTTTCACAAATTTCTCACATAGAATTCTTAACACAACACACACTAAATTCTATTCTTCATCAATCTACAAACATATTGTAATTACATAACTAAAAATGCCAATCCCTTTTACATCCCTTTAATTAAAATAAAATATCAACCTATTTAATTTATTGACTTCTAAATACCAAAAGCAATTACCTAAGTATTAATTCCCTACAAATACAAGTGTGCATATAAAATTAAACCTCACTTAATTTCCATTCACCAATATCCTAACTTGCTTAGTTATTATAAATATTGACACAAACCCATAATAACAAAACTTCCTTTAAAGGATCATCATATTTGTCTATTCTGATAATTTCCTTCATTACTAAAATATAGTTAACTTAATTGCTTTTCTTCCAATTTAATTTTTTCAACTCTAATAACATACTCACATAGCTACATTTATAATTATATACATATATATATATATATAAATTATGGATTTCCATAATCATCATAATTATATTTTATATATATAGATATATATATATATATAAGAAATTAAAAGGGTAGCTAATAATAACCATCTAATTTGTAATTAATAACACACCTATATACATATATATTCTTATACCTATATATTGAAATACACATATAACTATGTAATGCATTGGTTTATTTATGAAAAGCTATGAAGATAAATATTTACATGAGTATACTTGATTTTCAAAATTATAAGTATAAAGAACTATTTCTATACAATTTGAATTTAGAGATCGATATGAATTTAAATATATAGACAAAGGAGGGTGCATTGCATAAGAAATGACTATCAAGGACAAGCTCTTTAAACGTTTCCAAGTATTTAAGGTTGACATCAAACTAAAATATATACATAAATTAAAAGAATAATGCAACATATAAATCGGATTCATGTTCAGAGATAACTCAATGATAAAAGAGAACAAGATCAAAAGCATATAGGCAATGAGAATTTGGATGACAATAGTGTATTTCTAGATTCAAGACTTTTACCGAACTCTTGGTATAATAGATTTTCCCACAGAAGACATGATAAATGAATACCAATAAAAATTGAATGCCAAAAGTACACACAAGGAACTAAATTCGCATTAAGCAGAAGTACAATGAATTTCACAGCATAAACCCAGATGCAATACCAAGGCGGTCAGACCATAGGAAGGGATAAGCCTCCAATACAAGTCTATGAAAAGTTTAATGAAATTCAATACAACACTAAGTATCGAAATCCAAGTATAAGAAAAATAATTGACTCTCATGATGCAACTGCATTGTATATATAATTGAATGCCAACAAAATTGATTACTAGCATGATTCCTATAACATGTATATAAGATGTAGGAAGGTGAGGTGAACCTACAACCATCATAGGCATCGAATGCCAAGAAACATGACAAGGGAATATCGGCATACGAAATTTAAATATAACTATTGAATGTCCAAAAGCATAATGAATGTGCAACGAATGACAAAAATAATATACATATAGATATCCCAATTAGAATGTATGTTCATCAAAATGAGAATGAAGTATTGTTGATGGTTGTTTTAGCACTTTCTCAACATAGGTAATGCATAGGTGCATAACCTCTCTTGAAAGGTAGAAATTTGTAGACAAGTTACAAAATCCTACCCCAAGGTATCTCAGGTGTTAGGTCATGACATGCATGGAATTTCTCAATGGTTTAAATGTGTTTTTTCTAGTAATCACATGGCAAAATTACGGAAGTTAGGCTGGAAGGAAGTTGGATCTTAGGACAGATTTCCTAAGATGGGAAGTCGGTATATAATTTATTGTAGGTTCAAACAACAATCTTTGTTGGAAAAACAAGGATAGACAACTAAGAGGGGGGGTTGAATCAGTTGTTACCAAAATCAAACTTATACAGCATTAACCAATCCTTATATCATAGATCTAATAATTAATAGTGCAAGCATAAGAACAACACATCAAAGACACATGAACACCAAGATTTTATACGTGGAAACCTTGTTAGGGGAAAAACCACGGTGGATGTTAGTCCACAAGATTATACCATGTTAGAATTATAATGAAGAATGAAAAAGAGAATGTACTTGCATTTAGGCACGCTACCTAGAGCACACTGCTCAAAGGGAAGGCTCACTACCTTACATACATTAATCAGATTAAATCCATCTGATGAATTTGAACTAAGAAAATAGCTTCTGCAAAATCTTGATTACAGTTCCATTTAGACACACAAAACTTCTTCAAACTCTTCCACACTCTACTTTGAATGATCTAACCTTTATTCGCACTTTTACATCACTTGTACAATTAAGAACTTTTTGTAAATTAGGAAAACAATCTTGTATATATATTTGCTACACGAATTTGCATCCACTATTCAGTCGGCCACAAATAAAGAATAAATTACAATTGTCGGCCTTGATACATGAGTAAATTTCAATGCGTACCAACACAAGTTGGCCACAAAATAGTGAGGACCCAAACAAACATCTCCAAACACACCAAATAGTAGAATATAAATCCTCATGGATCTACAACATGCTAACACCACAATGTCGGCCAAGAACATGAACACTCAAGCACATATCAGAAAAATATTCGATCACGAACACTCCAACCACTGCGGATGTACAAAAAGGATAGAGTACAGTCTAGACTCATCCATGAACATCATAGGTACATACACAACACATGAGATTACCATAATTTCATCCACTTTGACCAAGAACACCATCTACAAAAACTGAATAACTGTAGGCACACAGATCTTTATAACTTCCACAAAACTTCATGTGCGCCTCTGAAACTTTTGGAAAAAATACTAGAAAGGTTCAACAACAAAATCTTTGAAGCACACCTTCAAATCTTCAACACACAAAGCTTTCCAACATTTTGACCTTCTTAGCTCCACTGGCTACTTGTACTATATTATTTACAATTTTCTTAATCTCCTCGACATATACAGCCTTAAGCAGATTAAAATGCTAATAGTGTTGACATCAATGACAACAATATATCAGCAACACAACCACAACATCCAACAATATTAAACTCCTATCTTGTCTTGAGATTTGGATTTATAATGTGCAATGAACCTTAGCATAGGCTATTTATTAAAAAAAAGGAAAAAAGGTAGGGAAGTGAAGAGGTTCTTGGATCTGCAACTAGAAATGAATAGTGATCATGGGGGGTTCTACTGTGGACATCTTCCTCAAAAAAAAAATTCACTTAACTAGATTTGTGCAAAGTATCATGAAATTTGTGCAAGCTTCTAAGGACTATAAATATTCAACCATTCATTCACCATAAACATGCATGAATTAAATATGGAAGTTTGGAGCATTTTTCAATCTATGCCTAGACTAACTTTACACAGCTATCTACCTTTAGTAAACAACCAAAAGTATGGATATAAGAAGGCATCAACACAACATAAAACTACACAACCATTGAATAGCATCAACTATTATATCAAAGCAAACTAAAACCATCTAAACAACAAAGTAAATCTTCCAAAATCAACTAACTATGAGTTGATTTGTTGTAAAGGAATGTTGTAGAAATATTAATAGAAGCTCATTGAATTTTGGTGGATTCTTGTGTTTCTATTGCATGTACAAAAGTCTCTTGAGGGAACAAGGAAACTCTGCACTAACCTCCCAAGGAGGTATGCATCTACCTACCCGAAGATTGAGGCTATCCTCAAACTGCCAAGTGAGACTTGGAAAAAAGAGCTTTCATTCAAGATTGGTGATCATTGGCTAGTGCATGTATGAAAGTGAGATTTTGAAAATTGAAAAAAAGGGCTAGAGCAGGTGGGGCACATTGGGAGGTATGGAGCTCATACATCCCCTGGATGAAGGAAATGGGATAAGAAATCCCCACTAGGTGGATTCCTCCTCGGCTACCACCTCCCCACTTTACACATCATCCATGTCCCCATCATTTTCTCTTCCAACTACCATTGCAGCAACTACAATACATGTTCTATGCTCCTAGATTCCTTCACCAAGTATATTCAACACATGCCATCTACAAGCTCTTTTTCCCAAGTCTTGCTTTGTAGTTTGAGGATAGCCTCAATCTTCGGGTAGGTGGACTCATACCTCCTCGGGAAGTCATTGTAGAGTTTCCTTGTTCCCTCAAGAGACTTTTGTACATCTAAGAACTTGTTTACTATCCTAACAATGTGAAAAATGCCCATGTTTCCAGTATACAAGACCTACTGAAACCAGTTCTCTGTGGTCTTATCTAAGTTCTTTCTTTTTTCAAGCTTGTCTATTTGATCTTTGGACAACAATTGTGGTGGAACCAAAGATGTGGTAGGAAGTTTTGTTATACCTTGCATAACCACCCCATCTTTTGCCTTGGTCAAAATGGGTCCCCCTTTGTTATTTTGATCTTTTTTTGTTTTTCAAATAAATTTTGGAGTCATTTGATTCCAACACTTTGTTTTATTTTGGTTTAGTCTGTCGGAATTGGAGTCGGAACCAAATCGGGTTCTGAAACTTCTTTCAAAACTCGTTCCGTCCCCCGTCTCGATAATCTTTCTTTCGACCTTTTATTTTGTCTTTACTAGAACTAGAACCGAAGTGGACATTAACTTGGTGTTTATTGGAAATTGCAAAATCAAAATCCATTCCGTCTCCGCCTCCACTTTTTCAAATTTTGGTTTTAGTCTAGGTCCTTGTGTTATGTTTTATTATGTCAGTCTTTTATTTTACTTTTTGCATTTGGTTTCATTTTCTACTTTGTTGGCGGAACCAGACCTAGAACGGTAACGAAGTTGGGAAATTCCTTGAGTTTCCAAATTAGTTTCCATTCCAATTCTGCCCTGGCCATTTCTGGGTTGTTCACTTTTTACTGAAGTCACACTGTAGTGAAGTGTTTGTTCATCTCCAGTTCTGACTCCGCTTAACTGCATTTAATGCGTTAATGATAGCTGCCCTGCATAGGTAGAAATTTTGATTTTTACCTTCATTAAGGATTAAACACTTATTATTATCATTGTTAAAGAATCAAAGAGCAAAATAGAGTTGCTGCGGAGTCCATCTGAGTGAATCGATTGAAGAAGGAGGAGATAATTGCTTGCGAATCAATTCAGAAAGGTTAGCCAGGTTTTGCGTTCGAGGTAGGGTTCCTATTCTCATTTATTTTATTTATTTGCCTTTGTATTTTCAGTTTGGGTTTGTTTGATTTAGATCTATTGGCAAGTTCGCTGTCTCAATAGGATGGTGTGTTTGTGTTTCTTTCTTTATTTGTTGTTCTTGATTTCATTTTATTCTTACGTTTCTAGTTTTATGGTGGGTTAGAGCCCAGTCGGTTTTATGTTTTGTCGTGATCATGTCGTGTTGCGTTAGGTTTTAAACATGTAGATTTAATTAGGGTTCTACAGTAAGATGGTTTAAATTAGTGTTTTGTAGTGAGTTAGGGTTTGTAAGAATCTAGTTTTTACTTTGAATTTTATTGCACATTTCATTTGGTTAAATTAGGAAGGGTTAAATCCGTGCCCTAGTTTTATCGTGTTTTCTAGGTTAGGGTTTTTATGCGTTTCTGTGATCACATTTGAAATAATTAAATATGATGCCCTAAATACTGTTGTCCCCATAGTCATATGGGCTTAGTCTTTTATACTATATTTTAAGCCTTATTTCTTTTAATATGACCTTAGTCTTTAGTCATTAAATTATGCGTTGAATTGATAAAATCATTGATGACGTCATGGTCAACATAGCTGGAAGCGGGATCAGAATGGATTTAGAGTTTTGGATATGTTTTTATGTTTAGTATCAAGTCCTTTTTCCATCCCGTCTCTGACTTCGCATATAGTAACAAGCTTTACTTCACAAAAATGTTTACCGAGTGGAAGCGGAAGTGGAACCGAGACAGAATATGAAAACAAAAAATCTGAAGGAAGCTGAGTCAGTTTCCATTCCAGTTCTGGTTTCGATCACTATTTCACTTCTGACTCCGAGCCCGCTTCTTATTAGTAGAGTGACAGTAACAGTTTTTGCTCTGAGCCCGAAAGTATGTTAAAGGAAGGTTATTTAATATGTTTTCTGCCTAGTTCCACCTTCGATGAATGTATGAAAGGTATGATTTTAAAGACACATTTTTTAAGAGGTCATTTAAGGATCTAACTAGAGATTTTGTTGCAGGAAAACTAAGAGGATGTTGGGAACATCAAGTGAAGCTTCTCAAAGGAACCGGCATGTAGGAACATCAAAGGTAGTACCTAAACCTAAGAAGATGAAGCCAAAAGAGTTGCCTTATACCCTCAGGCATAATCACAGGAGTCCTGTTGTGAAAATGAGCAAAGTAGAATAAGATTGGTTAGACATCACCGATACCAATTTGGGTCAATATAATTTTGAGGAGCTATATGTAGAAACCTTTGTGGAATGGGAAGATATAACAGGAAGGACACAAAGAATTGTTGATTCTGGATTGGATCATATCACTTTGTTTCCTTTATCAATCCAGTGCCTAGAATTGATCTGGATAGTAGATAGTACCTACAATCCTGCTACCAGATAATGCATGGATTCACAAAACAATGTAATCATTGATCTCACTCCTCAAGCATTTCAAAGTATATTTAATGTCCCAGATCCTAAGAACTTGGTGCAGTTGGATGAGGCAGAGGCCTTAGAGAAATATAGTAAGTATAAGGAATTCAATAAATCTCACTTAAACAAAAAGTGGTTGAAGACAGAGAAGAAGTCTCTAACCAAGCTTGTAGACCAGCCAAAGAGGGTAGATTTCTACAAAGAGGTATCAGATTTGATAATGATGTTGTCTAGGGCTTTTGGGAAGAGGGATACATTTTGTTTCAAGGAGTGGATGTTTCCTTTCATCCAGACAATTTTAAATGGATCTCATTAGTTTGATTGGCCAATGATTGTATCAAATGCTATTCATAATCTACTGACCAGCATAAGGGAGACTAAATATTTCTTTATGACTTCTTACATTGTATATGCAGCAACAAGATTGGGTATCTTCCCAGGTTTAAACAAAGTAGGGATAATGGGAGTGTTGGATGGATAGAAGAAGGTATGGGAGCACTATAACCAGCTGTCTCTACAAGTTACAGAGACTCAATTTAGAAGAGTTAATGATGCATTCATATATGTAGTCATTAACCAACTAAATGGAGATGCAGGATACAGGCTGAGTCAAGAAGCCATGGCATTCATTGCTTAATGGGGATGTTGGTATATTCAATACCCTAAGTTTACATATTTAAGGATAGTTGGTTTTGAAGGCCATCCACATTTGCTTCCAAGTTGTTGAAATAATAGGATAGTGCTAATGGAGTTTGTATATCAGGCTCTTGGAGTTAATGCTCGATTTGGAATAAAACATAAGACAGGATGTCACAAGTTCCCCATGAAGTTAGGTGAGTATAGCTGTTAGCATTTGGTAGGAGTGAAGGTGGTATGCAATGAGATGATATAGTTGAAGTTGGGTTTATATACAGCTCGTAAGTATTTTGACCCAAAAGGGAAGATGCATGCCTTGTTTCCTTTTGTGTTTGACAAGCATTTCAATTTATTAGAAGATTTCTGGAGTGACCAGCAAGATGAGTATGACTTGAGGAAAAAGAATTATGAGAGGTTATCTGTCTCACTCATGGTAGAAATTGGAGTTAAAAATGGCATTCCTAACACATTGGTGGATGATGGAGTTGTACTGGATCCATCTTATGAAGCTTTAAACATTGGAACTAATAGATTGGATCCGATGGATTGGAATAGTGAAGAAACTATTGACATAAAGCAAATAGGCAGAATAGTCTTGGATTGAAAGGTTCACTGGTTGATGTTAAGAACCAAAGCTCCTCAAGGACCAGCTCCTAAAAAGGGGAAGGGGTATAAAAGACTCAAAAGAAATACACCTCCTAAAGAGCCTTTGGAGTTCTTTCCTCTAGACATCGAAGAGATAGAACTTGAAGCAGCAGGTGATGAAGTAGAAATATAAGAAGGAGAGGCTCAAGTTGGATCAGTTGTTTCAGCACCTAGATTAGGCGAATCTGCCACACAAGTCCCACTTCCAAAGAAGTAGAGTGAAGAAGTTCAAAAGGGAGCTCTTTATAGTATGGCTGAAACTGGAAAGGGAAAAGAAGAGGAGAGGGAAATTCATGATGTTGGAACAGATTCAAACGAGACTATGTCAGAAAAGGATGTGCAAGAGAACATGCCTCTAGAGGAGGATGTTGAATAGGTAATGACACAATAGGAGCAATGGTAATTAATTGAGGAAGTTAGAAAGAATGGTGAGGTGAAAGCTAAAGAAATAGAAAAGAAAAAGTTAATGGATGCCAAGGCACAAACTGATTCCATACTACAGCAGCAACAAATTGAGGCTAAGATAAGAGCTAATGAAGTAGAGAGATAGAAAAGGAAACAAGAACATGAACTCAAGGTTAAAGAAGAAAATGATAAGTTGGAGCTGATACAAAAGATTCATGACCTTGAGGAAGGGAAGGCAAGACACCAGAGGGAGAAAGAAGTCTTGGTTGCCAAGTTAAAACTTGCTGAGGAAGCTTGCCAAAAAGAAGAAGAAGCAAAGTGATTAAGAAAGGAAAAAGATGTTGTAAAACTGATCTAGAAGCAACGAGAAGAAGAAGAAAATATTAAGGCTTTAGAGGCAAAAAGACTAGAGAAAGAAAGACTAGAGACTTTAAAGAAAGAAAAATTGGAAAAAGAATCTCTAGAGAAAGAAAAATTGGATAAGGAAAAGTTGGAAAAGGAAAGAATAGAGAAGGAGAAACTAGAAAAAGAAATATTAGAAAGGGGAAAAGTGGAGAGATATCGATTGGAGGAAGAGAGGTTGAAGAAAGAAGAAGAAGATAAGAATATATAGGGACAAAAATATAGGGAAGAGGCTGAAAAGCTTGGGAAGATGCATTTGGTGCAAGAACAACAAGAGGAACCAAGGATTGATTCTTAGTCCCAAGTAAATGTGCAACCACCTTCTACCACTACTATTGCTTCTTCTTCCACTGAGATGACTACAGCTCCATGTGCTCCCACTTGGCATGCATTCATTTATGTAGTCATTAACCAACTAAATGGAGATGCAGGGTACAAGTTGAGTCAAGAAGCCATGGCATTCATTGCTGAATGGGGATGTTGGTATATTCAATACCCTAAGTTTACATATTTCAAGATAGCTAGTTTTGAAGGCCATCCACATTTGCTTCCAAGGTGTTGCAATAGCAGGATAGTGCTAATGGAGTTTGTATATCAGGCTCTTGGAGTTAATGCTCAATTTGGAATAAAACATAAGATAGGATGTCACAAGTTCCCCATGAAGTTGGGTGAGTATAGTTGTCAACATTTGGTAGGAGCAAAGGTGATCTGCAGTGAGTTGATATAGTTGAAGTTGGGTTTATATACAACTCGTAAGTATTTTGACCCAAAAGGGAAGATGCATGCCTTGTTGCCTTCTATGTTTGACAAGAATTTTAATTTATTAGAAGATTTCTGGAGTGACAGGCAAGATGAGTATGACTTGAGGAAAAAGAATTATGAGAGGTTATCTGTCTCACTCATGGCAGAAATTGGAGTTAAAAATGACATTCCTGACACATTGGTGCATGATGGAGTTGTATTGGATCCATCTTATGAAGCTTTGAACATTGGAACTAAAAGTTTGGATCTGATTGATTGGAACAGTGAAGAAACTATTGACATAGAGCAAATAGGCAGAACAGTCTTGGATCAAAGTGTTCACTGGTTGATGTTAAGAACCAAAGCTCCTCAAGGACCAGCTCCTAAAAAGGGGAAGGGGTATAAAAGAATCAAAAGAAAGACACCTCCTAAAGAGCCTTTGGAGTTCTTTCCTCCAGACATCAAAGAGATAGAACTTGAAGCAGCAGGTGATGAAGCAGAAATACAAGAAGGGGAGGCTCAAGTTGGATTAGTTGTTTTAGCACCTATATTAGGTGAATCTTCCACATAAGTCCCACTTGCAAAGAAGAAAAGTGAAGAAGTTAAAAAGGGAGCTCTTTATAGTATGGCTGAAACTGGAAAGGGAAAAGAAGTGGAGAGGGAAATTCATGATGTTGGAACAGATTCAGACAAGACTGTGTCAGAAAAGGATGTGCCAGAGAACATGCCTCTAGAGGAGGATGTTGAATAGGTATTGACATAAGAGGAGCAATGGGAATTATTTGAAGAAGTTAGAAAGAATGCTGAGGTGAAAGCTAAAGAAATAGAAAAGAAAAAGTTAATGGATGCCAAGACACAAACTGATTCCATACTATAGTAGCAATAAATTGAGGCTAAGACAAGAGTTGATGAAGTAGAGAGATAGAAAAGGCAACAAGAACATGAACTCAAGGTTAAAGAAGAAAATGATAAGTTGGAGCTAATACAAAAGATTCATGACCTTGAGGAAGAGAAGGAAAGACACCGAAGGAAGAAAGAAGTCTTGGTTGCCAAGTTAAAACTTGCTGAGGAAGCTCGCCAAAAAGAAGAAGAAGCAGAGCGATTAAGAAAAGAAAAAGATGCTATAGAACTGATCCAGAAGCAATGAGAAGAAGAAGAAAAGCTTAAGGCTTTAGAGGTAGAAAGACTAGAGAAAGAAAGACTAGAGGCTTTAGAGAAAGAGAAACTAGAAAAAGAAGCTCTAGAGAAAGAAAAATTGGATAAGGAAAAGTTGGAAAAGGAAAGAATAGAGAAGGAGAAATTAGAAAAGGAAAGATTGGAAAGGGAAAAGGTGGAGAGAGATCAATTGGAGGAAGAGAGGTTGAAGAAAGAAGAAGAAGATAAGAAGATACAGGGACAAAAATATAGGGAAGAGGCTGAAAAGCTTGTGCAGATGCATGTGGTGCAAGAACAACAAGAGGAACCAAGGATTGATTCTTAGTCCCAAGTAAATGTGCAACCACCTTCTACCACTACTATTGCTTCTTCTTCCACTGAGATGACTACATATCCATGTGCTCCCACTTGGCTAAAATTGGACCTATAGAAGAGAATAATAACACCTCCACAACCTCTCAATTAGGAGGATATGATGAAGGAGATTGAACAAGAGAGGCCTAAAAAGAAGGCCAAGATCCTACACTCCACTAGGCTCACGGACAAGGGAGAGATTGTTGCTGAGTGTGCCATACCGATGATAGAAAATGAGGTAGGAGACATGCAGTTAACAAATTATCAATTGAGTACTGTCAAATTGGGAATACCTACCAGAAATCAACAAATGAATCTAATTGATGTGGTGGCTTCGACAACCAAATCAAGAATGTTAAAGGATAAGCAGAAGAAAGATTATCTTAAGGCTCAATTAGATCAATTGCATTCCTTTTTGAAAAGTGTCTCTTCTCTGAGATCACAACAGGCAGTTGCTATTGAGACTCCCATTTTGTTGAGCAAAAAGGAGGTAGTTGATTTAGTGCAGGTAAGAGGCAAAGCAGAGATGTTAGATAGATGGGTTGATAAGTTAAATCAAGAGGTAAGTGAAGTTTTGGTCGAAGGTTTTGAGGTTCACAAAAGGACAGAAGATTTGATAAGAGAAATTCATCTATATATATTGAATCCATGGAGAAATAGGAAGAGGAATATAAAGAGTATAGTCAAAAATTGGAGAAGGTTAGTACAATGCCTTTGACTACTCTTCTTGAAGAGTCAATACTCAAGGAAGATAATAAGGATTTTGTGGAGAAGACCTCTCGTATACTCCAATTCAGAATAGATTTCTTGTGCAAACATAGAAATGAGGTCCAAGATGTTGTTAATAATCTAACCGAATAGTTTGAAGAGTTGGAGGAAGTCATTGCTATCATAGTGGATGTCAATACACTAACAAAGGAAGGCCTGCCTTTGAGCCAAGTAAAAGAGAAATGGGATGAAATGTTTAAAGGACTCATGCAAAAAGGAGATGATGATGAAGGTTTGATGATAGATCAACTTATGGATTTCAAAGAAGAGATAAAGACTACTAAAAGAGAATTGATAAAACTGAAGAATATGAGAGGGTTTGCTACAGCAGAATTGGAGCGGATTAAATTTGAAGACAACTAGGTGGATGGGCCAGAATTAGATGTATTACAACAAGTCCTCACTAGTTATGACGAGTTTATTGCAGACCCAACTTCACATGCATAAATCTCTTGCATGCATAGCTTTGTTCTTCTTTGCATGTTGCATGCAACACTAACAGTTTTGAAGCGCATGACTTTCTTTTCTCTTCTATTTTTTGATCTCTAGTTTAACTGAATGTCTAATGTAAGAACTCAAGATCAAATTGATCTGAGTTTCCAAGAGATTTTTTGTTCCTAAAAGGGTGGATGACTTAAAATAGAGGTGGAGTTCAAATTTTGTATATCTATAAATACCCTTTGGGTATCATATTGTAAGGGTCGGCTGATAGAGAATAGAATTGGCCACCTAAGAGTAGGAGATAGAACTTTGTAGTGATTACAAAGATACATTGTTACTTAAATTTTATAGTTGAATAAAAAATTCATAGGTTTACGCAATATGGTGTTAGAATTGAATTTTACTTGATAAGGCTGATAAGTTATAATCTATCTGTATGCCAGGGATTGTGTTGAAGCATGATTGTTTCTTATGTGATGAAAGTCATTAGAAGAAACTGGATTTAAAGATTATCTTGTTAGATTATCATTGGATTAAATTTATCGAAGTTTGTTGATCTCGGACCCTGGCAATGAATGAATGTGTGTTCTTTTAAAAATCTTTGAAATAGTTGTGATAGGAAAATTAAAATAAGCACCTTAGATGCATATAATGGTATAGATTATTCTATGAATTGTATCATCCTTTGCTTTTTCTTGATCTGATTGGAAAACATTCATTGTTGAGAACCAACTACCAGGACCTTGGACCTTGGGAGTTAGGCCACTACATGTTGTCTTTCTTTTTCAGGAGAAATAGAGTAGAAATATTTTGTTTACACGTTGTTTGTGTTATTTTCACCATCAACAAGTTCCTCTGCTATTGATCATTGTTGGATGTAGGCTGTTAGATCAGCCACTTTTGCTTTGAAGTGGGGCCTTCTCGAAAACCCTACTATCGATGAAGAATTCCTAACAAAATAGCTGTAGCAAAAGCAATCAGCAAAAAGACAAAACGCTACAGTGCTACCACTAGAAGACAAAATAGGGATAAGGACAAGAATGTATTTTAAAATGTAATATATTTGGGGGGTAGATAGTGCTGCCAATAGAAGAAAAAATAGGGATAAGGACAAGAATGTATTATAAATGTAATATATTTGGGGGGTAGGTAGAACCCTAGTTTGTAGTGAATCTTGGCCACACAATGCAAATCAATCTTGGCCATTCATTCTACTTTTTGGACACTATAAATAGGGGGTCTCCTCTCATTTTCAAGAGAGAGTTGAGTTGTAAAGGCATGCTGCAAAAATATTAATATAAGCTCATTGAATTTTGGTGGATTCTTGTGTTTCTATTGCATGTTACATGGTTCATCTCCCATAGTCAGCTGATTTAGAAATATTTACTTTACTATTTAGATTGTTTTATTTTTCTTTGATAGAATAGTTGATGTTGTTCAATGGTTGTGTAGTTTTTTTTTGTGTTGATGCCTTCTTTTGTCCATACTTTTGGCTATTTACTAAAGGTAGATAGTTGTGTAAAGTTATTCTAGGCATAGATTGAAAGATGCTCCAAACTTCCATCTTTTATTCATGCATGTTTAATGCGAATGAATGGTTGAATATTTGTAGTCCTTAGAAGCTTGCAAAAATTTCATGATACTGTGCAAAAATTTGGTTAAGTTAAATTTTGTTTTGAGGAAGATTTCCATAGTAGAACCCTCCATGATCACTTTCCGTTGCTAGTTGCAGATCTAGGAACCTCTTCACTTCCCTACCTTTTTCATTTTTTTTTTATAAATAGCCTATGCTAAGGTTCATTGCAAATTGTAAAGCCAAATCTCAAGACAAGATAGGAGTTTAAGATTTCCATCTGAACCTACAATAGATTATATATTGACTTCCCATCTCAAGAACTCTGTCCCAAGATCCAACCTCCTTCTAGCCTAACTTTCATAAGTCTGCCCTATGATTACCAGAAAAATCACATTTAAATAATTGATCAATTCCATGCATGTCATGACCTGATACCCAAGAGACCTTCGGGTAGGATTTTGTAACTTGTCTATAGATTTCTACCTTTCAAGAGAGGTGATGCACCTATGCATTACCTGTGTTTAGAAAGTGCTAAAACATAAGATAGGAGTTTATAGGGTTTGGTGGATTCTTCACTTCCTTTCCTTTTTCCTTTTTTTTATAAATAGCCTATGTTATGGTTCATTGCACATTGTAAAGAAAAATCTCAAGACAAGATAGGAGTCTAAGATTGCCATCTCAACCTACAGAAGATTATATACCGACTTCCCATCTCAAGAACTTAATCCTAAGATCCAACTTCCTTCTAGCCTAACTTCCGTAAGTCTTCCCTATGATTACCAGCAGAATCACATTTAAACCATTGAGAAATTCCATGCATGTCATGACCTGACACCCAAGAAACCTTGGGGTAGGATTTTGTAACTTCTCTGCAGATTTCTACCTTTCAAGAGAGGTGATGCACCTATGCAACAACAAAACTAGCACTAGATGGAGGGATTCTTTGGAGCTAAGTTGGATCGAATTGGCTCTTTCTCCCCTGAAAGATTGTACAAAATACTAAGGTCCATGCCAAACAAAGGGGAATTCCAAGAGTTACTGCCCCCTACCCGAGCCAAGAGAGCTAAGAAAGGGGAAGCATCCACCTCCAATACATCCGACCAGCCCATCATGCTTTCACCATCATCTTCTTCTTCTTTCCACTCACCTCCACCCTCTCCTTCATCTTTGGCAGCACATTCTCCCAGTCATCCATTGCAAATAGCCTTCTAGGAGGAACACTTCCTTCCATCCGAACACCTTCCCATTTCTGGGTGCTATCCCATCGATTGATGTCCCTCTTCTGTAGCCCCAAGTCAATCTGGTGCGTCCACCTCCACCATCACCTCCCATGGCATGGTTGGGTAGTAATATGTCTCCTTTGACCTTTAGCCTTTACCATGATATGCCAAAGAACCCAGAGAGCTTTTGTACAAAGTTCAACCATCGGGACCCATAGAGGATAGCAAAAGAGCATGTGAAGATCTTTTGGATAGCCTTGAAGACCATGTAGATTATACATGAAGATGTTTCTTGTCAACTCTTTCCTTATTCCTTGGGTGAAGAGGCCTTTTACTGGTATGCCAACTTGCTGACAAGATCAATTAACACATGGGACCTTCTGAAGGATGCTTTCTTGTAGAAATTTATGATCCTAATTAGCCCTTCAGAATTGTATTGACAGTTTATGTCTGTCTGAATGGAGATTAATAAACTGATCAGCTCCTTTAATGATCGATTCAATAGGGCATAAACTCAGTTACAAGCCCCATATGCATTCAATGATGTTGTTGCTCTTCCAGTTTACTATGCAGCATTAGACAACCTCATGACAACATTAGTGAATAGGATGTGACTGCCTCCTACCCGATTACCAGATGCCTATGTGGAGGCCCTCATAGCCAGTACGGATGACACAAAATATTTTTGGCCTGCTTCCATCTTTAGGGCAGGCTACTCATCCCATGCAAATCCAAGGGCTGACCCAAGCTTTGCAACATCAGACACCTCTCATGAATCTGGTGCCACATTTTCCTATAGTGCCTCATCTGGGACAACCAATGAACTAGGCACCTCTTTCTCCTCATTATCTACTACCCTAGCAGCAACAAGTCCTTCTTAGCCACCCTAGGTGCCGACATACCTTCAAGCCTCTGAATTTCCACCCACTCACCAAAATCAGCCAGTCGCACAACCGATTTTGCTTCAAAATTCAACATCACAGCCAACCAACCCGGAAAAGGACCAGATTGAAGAATTAATGGAGATGATAAACAAAATTTCTATGGAGATTACTAACTTAAGGAATCAAAACAATCAGCTCTAGGCTTCATAGAGAGCATCTAGGCAAACCTTAATCAAGACTGTCATGAAAACCGTGATGCTGGCACCTCTTCCGGGCAAAATTATGAAAGAAATGATAATTCAAGGCAGAGCTTTGATAGAAGGCCCTCCCAAAGATAGAACCAGATGTGGAACACAAGGTCGAACAATGGCAGTGTCCCCATGCTCTTGGACCAGCCCAACAATAATGGAAAAACTACAAGCAGGGTTTACTTGCCTGAGGCTACCTTGTTTGGCTAGTGTCGTATTCACAAAACAAGCTGACATTCAAAATTAGATTGTCCATAATTCTAGACGACTGCTGAAATTTTTTAGATCAAGGTTCAAAATTTCACAAATAGCTTGAGATGTAGAGACATCATCCCATCCAAACCATACAACTCCTCGATGTTGGTGGTCAACTAGGCTCCTTTCCTGAAAGCTGAGAGCAACATGCTAGAAAAGGAGGATGTTGCCCCAAACAATGAAAAAGTAGATGAGGTAAGTACAAAAAGTCCTTTGGCTCATCTTTTTAATTTTTTAGATAATGGTCCAGTGGACAAGGAAGTGCCTAGAGAAGATGAAGTCCAAATGTTTCACCAAAGGACTACCCCTTATGACCTTAGGAATAGGTAGGCTAGTGGGCATGCTGGTGGTCCTTTTATGACCTCCACCCCAAATAACAACTTCAGTACCCCTCTGGACCCACATGGTAGAAACAATCTAGGCTATCCCCATGTACTTGCATGATACTTTAACAAGAATAGGCATCAGAACTAAAACTAAAATCAGCCCACTAGCTCCTCCCAAAATTCGACTTATGATGCAGAAATTGAATAGATGTGAGAATATGTTGTAGAGGAATTTAAGAAGGTTAAGCTAAGTGTATCCACCTTTGAGTTTCTCAAAGTCCCAGCTGTTAGGAATGCCTTTTTCATAATGATAAATGGGACTCCTTCATCCAATTCAACTCAAGAAGCACCCGCCAAGAGGGTCTCCTTTGAGGATTCATCAAGCGAGCCCGTCATCTGGTAGGTTTTCAATAGGAAATCATATTCACCTTCCTATCAGCAAATAAACAAGTCACCCACTAAGGAAACATAACATGCCCAAACCCAAAACAAAGGAAATGAAAAGATAAAGCTCAAGTTGCCCAAGTGGATGTGTCTAGAGGGCTATTTTAGGGGAAGTTGGAAACTCCTCCCTTCTTGGCCACCATCAAAATATTTGGAAAGAATCTGCATAATTGTTTGCTCAATTCAGGGGCTTCCACCAGCATTATGCCCTTGAGTGTGTGCCGAAATTTGGGAATAGTCCCAACCCCTTCTCGGTGCAAGGTGATGTAGCTTGATAAAAATGAAAAATCATAATAGTTGGGGAGATCAACAGAATACCCATGCAAATAGTTGCTGATCCGTAGATTCAACAAACCATTGACATCTAGGTTGTTGATATCCCAGACACTTATGGTATTATTTTGGGCAGGGACTTCACACGAGCCTTGAATGGCTATGTTGCCATAGACTACTCCCACTTGTGGCTGCCATGGAAATGGATGCCAAATCAGATCCATATAGACTAGGAGCCATGCATGAAGTTCATGATCACATAATATAACAACACAAATGAGGTGTTGTTTGCTGAAACAAAGTTAGGTAACTACTACCCAGTGTCATATTTAGAAGGGCACAGATGTTATGAAGAAGAGGGAACTAGGGAAGTCCTTCTCATACTATTTAGTCCACCTCTCGGCTTGGCCCACACTCCTCAAAGTATAGAAATGTTGGTTGAATCAGATGATGAGGATTCCTGTGAAGATGGTAACCTTGGATTACTAGATGGCTTTAAAAACTTCATGGAAAAATGCATCCAAGATCAGCTTAGCCTGGGGGCAAGAATGAACTTTCAAGAGCTCCTGCTACATAGTTGGTGTAGGGTACATAATGTTGGCCATTCAGAATTTGAATGTTTTTTATGCCAAACAACAATTGAACACATCAAGGGACAAGTTGCTCCAAAACAAGGGATTCAGTCAACACTGCTAGATCAAATCCACTTTGGATCTACACCACCTCCTACAGTTGCTAAGATAAAACTGCCATCAGAGGTAAAGATCAAGCCTGCTGATTCTGAAGTCAAGAACTCCTCCAAGTTTTGGATGTTGAGTTTTGACGGGTCCAAGTCAAAACAAGGAGCCGAAGCTGGTTTCGAGTTGATCAGCCTCATAGGTAAGTCATATTTTGTTGCTCATAGACTTTAATTTTTTGCACGAACAATGTAGCATAATATGAGGCATTGTTCCTTGGCCTCCTAATGGCATTGAGAAAAGCGGTCAAAATGTTGCAAGTCTTTAGGGTTTCTGAGCTATTCATGAAAAAAGTAAGGAAGCTTTACTCTTGCTATGAACGAAGGCTGGCCAACTATAGGCATAGGGTATGGGATCTGCTAGAATGTCTAGATGCATTCAACATTCAATTGATCCAACGCTCCCATAACCATACTGCTAATTCCTTGGCCCAGGAAGCTAGTACCTTATAGCCCATGTCATTGTCTTGCCTCAAGAGATTCACTGTCGAGCTCACCTCCATTCCATTTGTGCCAAAAAATGTATCAAATTCCCAAGTGTTCAATGACAACAAACATATCTTAGATTTCATTACCAACTTCGATGTGTTTGCTACCCAAATAATTGATGAGACTGAGCTCGAGGAGGCCGAGCTTGATATAGAAGGATTGATCAACCTCAAGACCAAAACTATCCCAAGAGGTATGGTCCACCTTAAGTAAATATTCAACCTGGATCGGATCAGAGATCAGGATCAACTGGCCAAGAAAGACTCCATCAGCACCCAGTGTGACACCCATAACCTTAGAACAACGAAGGATGCATAGAATGTGTTTATTGGCAAGGTGTGCACGATTGAAGAAAGGAGAGGCATCATTGATGCCCTATGAAAGTACCATGATGTCATTGCTTGGAGCTCCAAAGACCTAAAAACATATGATATGTCAATTATCATTCACACTATCCCTCTCAGACCAGATGTAAGACCATCTTGATAGTGGAAATGCCTCGTCAATGCTATGTTGGAACCAATCATATACAAGGAAGTACAAAAGTTGCTTTCTACAAGGATTATATTTTTGGTTAGACACTCCATGTGGGTGGAAAATTTGGTCCCGATTAGGAAATAGAACGGTGAAATAAGACTGTGTGTTGATTTCCGCAATCTTAATAGAGCTTTAGAAAAAGATAACTATCCTATGCCTTCATTGGATGAGGTATTGCAGATAGTAAATTGCTCTTGGATGATGTCCTTCTTGGATGGGTACTCCGGATACAACCAAGTCATGGTGCAATATGAAGATTGACACAAGACGACATTCACCACCAAGTGGGGCACCTTTGCCTACAGATGAATTCTATTTGGACTCATCAACATCGATGCTACCTTTCAACATGCCATGGAAATTGACTTCAAAGATCTTATTGGAAAATTCATAATCATCTACATGGATGATTTGACTATATCCTCAAAGCAACAGAGTGATCACATGGCTGATTTACGCAAAGTTTTTCAGAGCTGTCGAGAATTTGGGGTTTCCCTCAATCTGAAGAAATGAATCTTTGGGGTCACTGAGGGAAAGTTGTTGGGGCATGTCTTATTAGAAAAGAGAATTTCTATAGATCCTAAGTGTATCTAGGCCATCATGAAGATTCAACTGTCAGGCAGTAAGAAGGAGCTAAAATATTTCTTTGGAAAAATCAATTTTGTGAGAAAATTTATTATAGGCTTTGCTGAAATCATCAAGCCTCTCAATGCTATGGTAAAACAGGACACCAAAATCAAATGAACACTGGAGGCGAAGCAAGCCTTTGAAGAAATTAAGAAAGAAATCACTAATGCACCCATGTTGGTCAGTCTAGACTACTTGAAGTCATTCTATATCTATTCATTCACTTCAGATCACTCATGCGCCAACATATTAACCCAAAAGGACAGTGATGAAAATGAGCACCCCATTTCATTTATGAGGGATTTGTTAAAATATGTTGAATTGCAATACCACAACATGGAGAAATAGACCTATTCTCTTGTTAGGGGCATCAAAAAATTCATACATTACATTCTACACAACAAGGTGTTTGCTATAATGCCTGACCCAACAATAAAGACGTTCATGGAGAATGAATTGGGGGAAAGATGAGCAAAGTGGGTCACCTTGCTGCAGGAATATGACATGGAAATTCACCCAATGAAGTTCACACAAGGACAAGCACTCACTCAAATGATGGCTGAAGCAATAGCTACATCAGGGCCTGAGCTCATGATTCAGCAATATCAGCTCGAGGATGTATCTCTAGGGGAATGGTATGATGAAATTGTCTATTACTTGTTGAACAATAGATGCCCTTCTCACTTATAGGGGATCCAGAAGGATTCTCTCCAACTGAAGAGCAGAAACTACATGCTACAAGGATCCATAATGTACAAGAGGAATCATGAAGGTGTCCATTTGAGATGCCTTGGAAAACAAGAAGCAGATCGAGTCTTGAGAGATTTTCATGACAAGTTTGGCACCAGTCATGGTTCTGGTCTTTCCACCACATATCAATTTATGAGGGAAAGTTACTACTAAACTATGGTCTTCAAGAATTCTGATAATCATGTACGCACATGCCATGTATGCCAGACTGCTGCAATCAGGGAAAAGAATGTTGTTGTCCCGCTGCAACCAGTTTTGGAGGTGAGACCGTTCACTCAGTGGAGCCTTGACTTCATTGGTCTGGTAAGTCCTCCATCATCTGCAAGAAATAGGTACATTCTAACTGCTTCTGATTACTGCACTAGATGGACTGAAGCCATTGGTTGTAGATAATGCACAACTGAGGTAGTTGTAAAATTTTCTTGAAAGATTCATTATAAATCATTTTGGTTGCCCTTATGCATTAGTATGTGACAATGGCCCCACCTTTTCCTCGCTTAGATTCGCTAGTTGGGCCTTTGACTATGGAATTTCCCTCAAGTTTTCATCTAACTACTGCCCTCAAGGCAATGGTCTGGAAGAATCCACCAACAAGAACCTTATCACAAAGATCAAGAAACTGCTCGATAGGAATCCCAAGGACTGGCATACCCAGCTCCATTTTTCCCTTTGGGAAGATTGCACACACCATAAGGCTGCCCTTAGTGATTCCCTATACCACTTCATCTATGGGTTAGAGCCTATTTTCCTGATCCACTTGAAAATACCTACCCTCTAGTTCATCAATGATTTTTACGAAGGAGGGGATCATAGAGAAGCTCACCTGGGTGAGCTATTACATTTAGAAGAAATGTGTGACCATGCAATAGAAGATTTTTCCAAACATCAGGGCATAGTCAAAAGATGGTTCGATCACTAAGTCAAAATCAAGGGCTTATGAATTGTTGATCTAGTCCTATATTGGGACAAGTCCCATGAAAAGAAAGGGGGACATAACAAATTTGACAAGCTCTGGCTTGGCCCCTTTCAGATTGCTGAAATTCTTGGAGACAATGCTTTTCGCTTAAAGACCTTAACTGGTGAAGATGTCCTGTTTCCTGTCAATGGGCATCACCTAAAGCATTACTTCCAAGCCTAAGCTCTTTTAGAGTTTTTCCTCTAAATACCTATATATATGTTAGAATAGGTTTCCTTTCTTTGCTTTCCCACTTTTGCTTTGTGTTGTTCTCATTTTTTCCTATGTCCTGACTATTTTATTTTGATGAAGAGAATCTCTTTGTCTCTACTATAGTGGTCATGCTCAGCTTGATGAACGATTCACTCTACTACCCACCCTTGTTAGTTCTCTAGATAAGTATTCATTCCCCACTACTGATTCTAAACACCCCAGGCATTTTTTTCCTTTTTTGAATCTTTTTACGCTTATGATGGATCATACACAAAACACATTATAAGAGTTTCTAAAGAATTGGGTGGTAATTGTAGAAGGGGTGGACAAGAAAAAAATATTAAGTCTAATCTAGTGACCACTGTGGTTTCTGAACCCTTAGTGAGCTTCAATGCTTACACGGTTGAGCAAGAGAAATAAAGTACTGCAAAGCAATATAGGAAAAGAAAAGAAAAGTCAAAATTATGCAACTGTATGGGTGTACGAATATCTCTACTGGGGCTTTGGACACCTAGCTGGAAGTAGAGCTATGTTTGTGGGGTCATAGTGACAACTCCTTTAGGGCTATGGATGCTTGACTAGCAGTGGAACAATGTCCAGGTTACTTTTGGGGTTAGACAAATTATGTAGCTTGTCCCTCTTGATCAATAGTTTTCTACATGGTTTCTGAGGAAAGGAAATGAACTCACCATGCACACACGTACATGATGACTCCGTAATGTGATTCAACCTAAGTTCCCATCCTTAACTTTCTTCTTAGTTCATACTTGGAGACTGGCCTTTAGTTTGTGAAAACCAGAGATTTTGGGTTTAGAATGAATATTTATCTTTAGAATTCCAAGAGTGTTCTCCCCAATGGAGTTGCCATTTGTTGTGCCTCTAAGCACACATCCCATTTAGAATGGGGACCCTCTCTTTCATTTTCCTTGTCGGGTCATTTTTCTACCACCTCATTTTGTGTGCCCCCATTTTGGTGTCCCCAAATGGACAGTGTGCCTCCAAAGTCTCATCTTAAGTTGACCATGCTTCCCCCCCACAAAATTTACTAAGTCCTAGATCATCCATGGAGTTCCTTTGCTAGCATCTTTGGCACCTATCAGACCCGCTCTATCGGATCTCCCTACCCGGGACTCCGTTATGCATTTTCTCTTCCCAAAATGACTGTCATCCACCGGACTTCCGCCCATTAGACACCAGGCCCCTCTTCATCGATGATTTTCCACATGGCATTTAAGATGGTTGTCAAATCATGTCCTTCTAGCCTCTAGGTTCCGGACCCTGTGCAACCGTTTTCAAAATTTGAAATCACCTACTTTTGGCACATCATACATGCATTTATGGGGTACATTAAATACAATTATGGGTATAAATAGACCGATTCAACCTATCATTTTCACATGTAAAGATTGGCCAGAGAAGTTTAGAGTAGTTACAGAGACCAAGAGCCTTCATCGCCCACCGTCTTCATGCCCACTACCTTCATTTTCTGATTCCTCACGGATTCAGTAACTACCTTCACCAGATTCTTGTGGTAAGTTCACTATTTTCCCTTTTTCAATTCTTTTTGGTAATTTTGTGTTAAAATAACGGATAGAAATAGATGAAAATGCATTCATTCAGTAGAGGAAGATGAAGACTAAGAAACCCATGTGATGAAATTTCAATTCAACCATCAGATCACTCCCCAAATTGAATCTAGAACTTCACCGCCCTAGTATCATTCTTCACAGAGAGTGATCACACCCTCTGGACCCAAGCCTCCCCATCACCGCTTAATAAAACTTCAAACTTAAATAACTTCGAAATGGTGGGATGTCTCCTCGGGTCTGTGACCCCAGATCTCCTTTGATGATTTGTTGTTGAAATCTAATAAAATCAAACTCCCTACCTTCAAGCATGTTTGACGGGTCTGCTCCTGCGAAATTCCATCCCCAAGATGTCGTATATCTTTCACCTTCCCAAATGGCATATCAACTTCGTCCAGCCAAACTTGGGGACCCACCCTGCAATTTTCCGCCTGAGTTAAAAGAAGAAACTGCCACATCTTTGATTTCCTCTAGGTCCTGGTTCGTGGAGTTCAATCCACAGACCTTTGTTGCAAAATCATCCTTTCTCATGGCTATCAGATGACTGCCTTTCGTCCTCTAGGTCCCACGCATCCCACTGTCGCATGAACAAAAAATGATAAAACCTAAGTGCCTTTTCCTTTCACTGGGTCCCCTCCAATGGACTTCCACCATTGAGACTCTGTCCCATTTCAATTGTCACAAAAGGAAAAGCTAGCTCGTCCTTCCGACCTTTGGGGCTCGGTACTCCGATCACCAATAGAACTCTTAGTGAAGAAAACATGGAAGCAAAGTCTAAGCCTAAGTTTGGTCTACTAGGTAGCTCCAACCAAACTTCCACTCATGGCCCGCCATTCTAAATGGCCATCCTCAAGCAACTTCCCAGCCCTTTCAATTCGAACTTTACAAAGATTGAGTTATGCCAGCCATGCTTCACCTTTGTGGGTCCCGAATTTTGGAACTCTTCCCATAGAATGTAATTTTATCAGAGCCATTCCAAATGATGAACTCCAAGTGGCTTTCCCTCCTCATAACATTGGGTGCCCTAGTGATGATCCAAATGCCTCCCAATCTAGAAACAAATCTTGACCCACATGCTCAAATTGGACCCTCTCCTGCATCAACCTTTGAAGTCATCTAAATCTAAACATGGGAGAAACCATGTAGACTGCCCTACCCTATTCACCCTTCAAAAACACCATCCTACTAGGGAAGTCCGACCCCTGGGACCCGGACTATCCAAAGTCCCTTCAGTGAATGACTAACGATCACCTAGAATAGATGTTAGATTTCTTAATTACTATATCCTCCAATTTAATGATGTTTTGTAGGGATTCTGGCTAACATTTGCGTCTTCATGGTTAATTACGCTCAACTTGCTTCTGTGTGCAGAATATATGGACTCAGGTGCATAACCCTTGGGGTCATTCATGGAGAAAGAAAAAGGGAAGAAAACAGGCAAGGCTCCTTGTGGAAAAGAAGACAAAGACCAAATGAAATACCAGTTCTAGGGGGAACCGTTGCAATCTAAAGTCACCATAGATTGGAAATAGGTCTCTAACACCAACATAGGACATGTGAACATTGACTAATTCACATAAAGGATTAGGATCAACCCTAAAGATAGAGAATGCAAGATTGATTAGAAGTAGCAGGATAGCCAAAGCTATAGATTTCCCTCCCTCTCTTGTCACCCCTGAACTAGTGATGACTTTCATAGAGGCATACCAGCTAGAAACCAAAACAATAGTAGACAAGGATGGAAACATGTTGGATGACATGTCATCCAAAGGAATAACAAAGACCTTTCATATCCCTACCTTCAGGGAGATGGAATTATCAACCATTAAGGAGTGCAAGGCAATGTGGGATGAAGCCCCAAGAAAATGTAAGAAGCTTATAAATCAACATTGGCTTAAGGAGAAGAGGGGCAGCACTGCACAAATTCCCCAGGAGCTCTTTCATAGTGACTTGTATGAAGACTATCATGAACTGGTAACCTTGCTAAGTAGAGTGATGGGCCTCCCTACTACGGCCTACTTTCAAGAATGGATGGTCTACTTTGTTGAACAGATTCTTCATGGAGAAGAGGATACCACATTTTACTGGGGTGGAATAATCAGCGATTGCTTTCATGAGCAGTTCATGGCTATAAAACATACTTCCAAGTTCTACATGAAATCTTACCTAGTGTACTCATTGGCCAAATGAAGGCAATATAGTGGTTTGTTAAGAGCTTTGAATGAAGAACCTGACAAGGAGCTCAAGGTCTATGATAGGTACCCTCAACTGCAATTCAGGCATTTTAAGAAAGACTACTGCAAGGTAAATGATGCTTTTATAGGTTATATCATTAGGTTGCTCAGGGGTCACTTCAAGACGAGAGTCCCCCATAGTGCTCGGGCTTTCCTCAAACAATATGCTTTCTTTTTCATTCAGTATCTGAAATTTACATACATTCACGCTCAAGGATTCTCGAAAATACCAAACAAGTTTCCCTAGTATCCCAATGACTAGATAATATTGTTGGAGCTTTCTCGGTAGCTGTGACATGTGCACACCCTCTTAAGCAAAAAACATCTAGTGGGGATTTACTATCCCGTTTCCTTTGGCTAGGGGATGTACGAACTCCATACCTCCCAATGTGCCCAAAACTCAGAAAAGGAATTGGTTGAGTATCATTTCAGACTCCACATAGCCCAGCCATAGATGGATCCCTATGGCCACATTAGGAAGGCGCTTAGACATGAATACGCCCATCTTTGTAGCGTTGAATATTTTTGGGTCGATTGTAAGGATGACCATGAGGTGCAGATAAGGCATTATATACGAATGATCACATACTTTATGAAAAGGGTGAACCTGTTCCCAGTGCCTGATTAGGTGGAAGAAGATGAGAGCATGGTGATAGACCCTCGATATAATGTAGTTTCCAATCTACCACTACCACTAATTGATTGGGACGAGAAAGAGGTCAATGACCTCGACATTCTCACCAAGCATGTTGAGGCTCATACAAAAGAATGGATTGATGGGCAAGTTGCTTGATTGAAACAACAAGGGGCCATCTTGACTTATGAGGGGCTCGAAAGTGATCCAAGTGGAACAGATGGTGGGGTAGCTTCTACATCAATAGGAGAGACATCAAAGTCCCCTTGACTCACTTGCTCAAGGAAAATAAAAGACACTACCGAGCAGCAGTCCAATCCAAAGGTGTATGTTAGAAAGGCCCTGGAAGGTGAGCCTTCCAAGAGACATAAGATATCAGGCAGCATCACTAAAATTCCTATGATATAGGAAGATCCACTCCATGAGGGAGAGGAAATGGAGGTCGATCAACCAAAGTCTCTACCTATCCTATCCGTTGTTGAAACCACCACTGTTGTTGCTACCACCTCACTTATCCCACACTCAATAGTCACTACCTCTCCGCCCGTGGTGGACATCTTCGTCCACCTTGCCTCTACCTCTCCTACAACATGAGTCATATCAGTGGATTCATCCTCAGCTACCACCTCACCACTTTCCTCATCATCCATGTCCCCATTATTTTCTCTTCCAACTGCCACCGCGAAAACTATAATTCTTGTTCTCATGCTCCCAAAGTCCTTCACCAAGTATATATAGCACATTCCATTTGAACTCTCGGGGATTTTTGTGAACCCTGTGGTGTAGGCTACCATTTCCCAAGTAGTAACCAGACTCCCAGTTCCTCCTAATCCTATTGATCTGCCCTCAATGGAGGCCACCATGCAGATTTTTGAGGATTTGGACAAACAACAGAGGGAGGCAACCAAGAGGTCTAAGGAGGAGGCGGGTGAATATCTTGAGCATCATATATTTGAGAATCCATTAATTGATGAGGTCTTCTATGAATTCTCCAATGATGATGGTGGGGATTCAGGTGCCAAGATTATTGAAGAAACTTCTGATCCTGAGCTAGAAGAGGAGCTAGCAAAGAAGCTCAAGGAGATTGAAGAGAAGGAGGCTAAAAAATAGCCTATCATTAAAGAAAATACTACCAACATAAAGGTGGAGGACAGTATGTCTCCAAGAAAGGAACTTGACTACAGCCCCAAGCATAATGAGGAAGTGCTCCCTCCTAATGAACAAGAAGATAAAGAAGAAGATAAGACTGAAGAAGAGGTTGAAACTCACAAGAATCTGGAGATTGAGTAGCTCGAGGAGCATGGGCATGATGAAGAAAAGGAAGAAAGAGATATTGAAGGGGAAGACAGCCCCAAGGAATGTCTACCCACTAAATTTCCCATCAAACACATGGTGTTCATCCAGGGCTCTGATGAGGAAAAGGAAGATACGAGGATGGAACAAGAGGCTCTTAGTGATAAAGATATTGAAATCAGAAAAGATGAAAAGGAAGGTGACCAAGAATCACCTAAAGAAAGGTCCTCAATTCCCGATTGGTTGGAAAGGAAGCTAGAGAAGAAATCTCTTGCTCCGAAGGATCCAAGAACAAGATTAGAGGCCATATTGGCCTAAGCTCAGATCAACACTAAGAAGGAGAAGAAGCCTAAAATTAGATCAAAGGTGATAATGGATGCCTTTAGATCCAGAATAGTGCAAGTAGCTATGCCAGTGGTGGGAGAAGAAGGAATAAGTTACAGCATCTCCACCATCAACCTGGGGATGGCCACTAGAGAACAGAAGGTGGATCACCTTCAGGAGTTCGTCACCATGGTAGTACATCTAATATAGAAAGATAAGATTTCAAAGGAAGAACTCAAAGCATAAGTGGCTGATCTAATAGCCTACATCCATAAATGGTCATCAATAGAGGAACTTCCTACCATGTCTTCGGTTCCACCACAATTATTATCCAAACAACAAATAGACAAGCTTGAAAATAGAAAGAACTTAGATAAGACCACAAAGAACTGGTTCTAGCAGGTCTTGTATATTGGAAACATGGGCATTAGTCGCACTATTAGGACACCAAACAAGTTCTTAGATGTACAAAAGTCTCTTGAGGGAACAAGGAAAATCTGCACTAACTTCCCAAGGAGGTATGAGTCTACCTACCCGAAGATTGAGGCTATCCTCAAACTGCCAAGCGAGACTTGGGAAAAAGAGCTTGCATTCAAGAAGGATGATCATTGGCTGGTGGATGTATGGAAGCGAGATTTTGAAAATAAAAAAAAAAAAGGCTGGAGTAGGTGCTTGAAAAGGTAGATCCAGATATCGATTGGGCCAGGGATGTTTGGGCAGATTGTAGTCGATACTTGAAGCTAATGATGGGGTACAATGTGCCTGTTGTTCAAGTTGATCTAGAGAAGATAAGGCCCCACTTCCAAAAGAAGATAAAGGATGGGATGTCGAACGAGATCACTACTGACTTCATGAGTTTTTCTTCCTGAGCCTTTTCCCAATCTGAGCTATTCCAAGACCATGCTGCCAAGTATGATGAAGACTGGGAAAAGCTCTCTAACAGATTCAAAGAATGGAGTTACCAAGTGTTGTGATATGAAATGATAGAAGTCAATAAAATCCAGCCGTTGATTTTGAAATTCATGGAGTATGCTTCTTTGAAGAAGCAAGAAGGAAGCCCTATTATCGATGAAGAATTCCTAACATAATTGCTGCAACAAAAGAAATCAACAGAAAGACAAAACACTATGGTGCTGCGACTAGAAGACAAAATAGGGATAAGGACAAGAATTTATTTTAAAATGTAATATATTTGGGGGGTAGGTAGAACCCTAGTTTTTAGTGAATCTTGGCCACACAATGCAAATCAATCTTGGCCATTCATTCTACTTTTTGGACACTATAAATAGGTAGTCTCCTCTCATTTCCAAGAGAGAGTTGAGTTGTTGTAATGATATGTTGCAGAAATTTTAATAAAAATACATTGACTTTGGTGGATTTCTAAGTTTCTTTGCATGTTTCATGATTCATCTCCAATAGTTAGTTGATCTAGTCATATTTTAATTTTTCTTGAGTTAGTTATAACTTTCTTTAATAGATTTGATAATGTTGTTTTGTGGTTGTGAAGATTTTTGTTGTGTAGATGCCTTCCTAGTCCATACTTTTTGTTGTTCACTACTAGTAGATGGTTGTGTAAAGTTAGTGTGGACTTAAATACAAAGTTGCCTCAAACCTTTTATCTTTGTTCATGCATGTACATGGTGAATGAATGGTAAAATATTTGCAGTCCTTAGAAGATAGCACAAATTTCATGATACTGTGAAATTTATCGTTAAGTGAAATTTTGTTTTAAGGAAGTTGTCCACAGTAGAAACCTCCATGATCATTGTTCATGGTCAGTTGAAAATCCATGAACCTCCTCTCTTCCCTGATATTTTCCCCTCTTTTTTAATAAGTAAGTTGTGCTAAGGTTCATTGCACATTGTAAAGCCAAATCTCAAGACAAGATATGAGTTTAAGATTGTTGTCCAAACCTACAACAAATTGTATACTGACTTCCTATTTCAAGAACTCCATCCTAAGATCCAACTTCCTTCAAGCCTAACTTTTGTAAGTCTACCCTATGACTACCAAAAAAATCACACTTAAACCATTGAGAAATTCCATGCATGTCATGACCTGACACCCAAGAGACCTTGGGGTAGGATTTTGTAACTTGTCTGCAGATTTCTACCTTTCAAGATAGGTGATGCACCTATGCATTACCTATGTTGAGAAAGTGATAAAACACCCATCAACAATGACCATGAATTCAATCCATCAAGGAGATCATAACTAAGTAGAGAGTTATAGCAAAGTGTTAATTCATTTTTTTATTATTTAGCCTCTATTCCTCAAAAGGATAAGCTCCCTTTTATCATCAATTTTTCCATTATGGAGGTAGAAATACCAAAACAAGGTTTTAATGAGGCAAGAACCTATATGGAATAACCCTTCACCTTATTTTATGTGTTCAAGTTATAGATCTAAAGAGGATTGGAGGAAGATTGAAGACAGTTTTCTCATTCATGCATTGAAACCCTACAAGTTGGAAATTCATCGAATATGCATTATCTTAGTAATAGAAAAATATCTTACAAACAAATATAGAAGAAAAATATTACACACTAGGAACCTCAATCTTGTGAAAGTATATTTAGGTTTCAATTCCCCAGTCTAGAGAATCCTTGTGCCCTAGACCATCCAAATTTGGCTCAAATTTTAATCATAGGTGCATCAATGTTTTCTCTTTACTATTTTGGAACTCAAATTTGTCTTTGTGTTTTTATTCTATTAAAATTCATCTTGAAACATTGCATTTTCATAGTTTACTCAATTGCATCATTGCATCAACTTTTTAATCCATCAACCCTGCCATCTCCAAAAAGAGAATCTAGATCTAGGGTTGGTTTATTCACCTTACATGTTTTTGCGAAAGGTTGATTTAAGTCATCTAGCCATTAGATCTAGGATCTCCTTTCCCAACCAAATATTTTGGTGAAACCAACTGATTTTTCATTATATACCTTCTAAAATCTAAAGCATATCATCCTAGATCTGATTTTAGTTGAATAATTTGTGTTGCATTCATCATTACATGAAAAAGCATTGTAAAAAATAAAAAAATTCATAGAATATTGCACTCAAGGTCTAAATATGGTTAATTTCAGTCATCATAAGTTAGTTATTCATCTTAATTACATTTACAAATCTACATTAGGTCATATTAGATCTAAAATCAAATCTGAAAGTGTTTAGGGAATTTATTTAGGCACTTTGTATAAAGGTTAAAAGTAAAAAAGTGCATCTTTATTGTTGCAAAAAGACATCAATCTTTTCATTTTCAAATTACACAAGTTAGTATCAATGTATTTTTTCATTACACAATCTAAAAATTGCATATAGTGGTTGAACATTTTGAAAATTTCTTGCATACTTGCATTTCATATTTCAAAATCATAAATTGGTCAAATTTTAGAAATTTATTTACTATCAAACATACACAATCACATTACATAATACTTAAAAACTATAGAACACACTAAATTTTTTAATTTATTATGAAATCTTACTAGTCTAGGGTGTCCTTTCATCCTAGACTCATTAGTTTCAAATCAAATTTTAACTATAGATTTATCTTAGTGTCTTCTATGTGGCTCTCCTCCTTGATTTTGCACCATGTTTTATTTGTTGTGGTTGTCCTAAACCTTTCCCAACATAGTATGCTTACTGAAGTATTTTGAAACTAATACCCATGTGAGATGAAGTTAGAGACTTATGGCATCTGGTGCTATCACTACATCCGTTGTTGAGCCTAAGTCTTCTAACTCTTCCACACAAGGTATGGCTTCAACCTAATCCATTCTAGCTTGCATTCCTAACCACACATTACCCATGACTACCTCACAATCTAACATTTGTGTGGACTTAGAAACCGCTATTTCCTATGTTCCTGAAGACAAACTAAAATAATTGGACAAATATTTAGATGGTTTTCAATATTATTTAAGTACTAAATCTTTAGTGGGACAAAAAATACCTATTGTGGATAACCTTAGGAAGTTGATAAATGATGCTCAAGGAATAGAAGTTTTGTGTAGTATAGCTCACATAATCGATGCTAACTTCCCTACTATATCTAGTTTCGCTCAAGAATTCACAAATTCTCACAACCAAGGAGGAAAATAAGTTTCCTTTCCTACAAACATACCTTCTATTCCCTCATTTACACCACCCATAGCAACATCAACCATACAATACACCAATGGCCTAACTCCAAGCTTAGGGCTTCCTAGTGGGAATCCTTATAGTTTTTTCACCTTACCTATAACAACTCCATATTCATCTCCTATCTTAAAAATGCAACATAGTAGCCCACCAACCACTTACACAAAATCACTATATATTTAGAAAACTCTCAAAACATGCCAAACAATTATCCAGTCATAAATCAAATTTGGAAAAATGTGATCACTTCAACAAAAAATAATAATTTTAAATCAAAATCAAAATGGTAAACCTCTGCAATATATTACAAGAAACCCATTGTCAATTTCTATCCTCAAAACCCCTATACCTCAAAACATGGAGATACCCCAATTTGAGAAAACACAATAGCAATAGATATCCTAACAACTATGTGTTGACTTTTACCACATTGTGCAAAAACTTTATTTTTGAAGAAAAGCTCCTAGCTAAGTTATTTCCTAGATCATTGATGAGAAAGATAAACACTCCACAAGCTACTAATAACATTGAAACATAGACCTAGTTGCTATAAGAACAAATCTTTATCAATTTAGGAAAAGAGATAGACAATTTATTGACTCTCTTCATGAAATCATGTTACAATTTCTAAGCAAGAACTTAATCTAATTACCTCTGATTAGGTCAATGGGTATATCTAAATCTTTACCTCCAAAATTTAATCCAAAAGCATTTTTTCAATACCATTGTACACCTAGACATGATACAAAATGATGTATGTGTCTTAAACATAAAGTGCAATACCTTATTGATTTTAATCAAATCTAGTTGGCCGATGTTAATGATAAAGGAAATAAGTTTGTAGCTCTACTGAACTATAATTTTCAAATCTTTACAAATCCAATGCCAAATCATACATCCAGATATTACACACATGATGATGATGATGATCTATGTAATTTTTTTAATAAAATATAAGTTCAATCTCATAAGAGTTGAACCACTTTGTTACCTGACATTTCTTTTACACATATTGATGCATCTATACATGCACCTTATGGTCCTCTATATATCATTTCCTATATAATGATAAACCTACACTAGCCATACTTATTAATCATGTGTGTCTATAAAATGTGATCATAGAATAATTTTTATTTTTTAATGAGCTTTAAATAAAGACTCTTATGAACAATCAAAATCATGGATAAAAACTCATGTGGTTTCATTCACCCTACAATAAGTTTGATAACTCTACCTCTCAAATTTGGACCAAATCAATTGGATGTTTTATTCACCATCATCCCAACATTGAACCAATTGTGTGAATCTAGGCTATCCATAGTCACGCTCCATGAATGTAGTCCCATCAGTAATCCAAAAATTCATAAAGTTTCCATTTGAAAATGAAATATATATAGTTCATCATAGTGGATTTAAACCTGTGGCATCCCATGGAAAATTTTCACTAGATTATTTTTAGCCTCAACTTATAGAACCCATTAATCCTTGTGAGTATTTCATTTTCTTATCATATCAAAGTTTTAAGATAAGCATATTGTTGAGTTATCCCTTAGTAACATCCCACTCGAGGATGATCGATCTATGGTGACTTATATGGTTTTTCCTCTCACCCCATAGTTTATGGATGAACCCGTGTCTAAACTGGATATCCTCCCAAGTACACTAGACATATACATTGTGGTTCCTCTATTGCTATCATATAAAATACCAAGAGATAAATATGCAATCACCTTTGTGTCATTGAAAGGAAAATAAATAAATATAAACTTAAAGATAGGGTGTTTTCCCAACCCCCTATGGTCCCTTTAGTTCCTCCTTCAAAGGAAGAAAAGAGATCGATGGTAGAGAAAACCTATCTTAAACATTCAAAAATTGAAACTCGTGTAAGAATAAATAGAATTTCTAATGAGCATAAGTGTAGATGTCATTCCATTGCTCATAAATTGGTTGAAAAGAATAAGACATTATCTAATGATCAACCACCTATCCAAACAAACCCTAATGAATTATTTCCCACCCATCCATCCTCATTGTCACCTAACTCCACTTCACCACCCTTGTCAAATTATGCCATTGAACCTTACATGTCTCAACCTAAATAAAGAATGAAATAAGAACATATGAGTGATATTATCCTTAAACCACCTATTCCAAGAAACTTGTATAGTGAATATTAAGATGCTAAGAAAGATGAACAAGTGTATAAAAATTTATCTTTAGTGTTCTCAAAATCCATAGATTTAGATGGGGGTAATTGTGATGATCCTCCTAATGAGAGTGATTCACCACATGTTGAACCTAGCGATACTCATTGTAGAAAACTTATTGTATTCCCTTTTCTATCTATCCACCTTCCATATATGATGAGCAATATTGGGATGTAGTTAATTTAATTTAGGCTAGCTCACATGTGCAATACCCTTTGTGTATGTTTTATGTCTTTATTGTGTTTTCTTGCAAGTGATGTGATCTCCCATGTTGTGATTTTTATGTTGGTTTCCATTGTTGTCCTTGTTGGCACAAGGATACAAAGGAAATGAATCTATTGTGACACTCATCTATTTGTACCTTCATTCTTCTATATGTCATAAACATTTTATTTTCTTGTGTTTTCCTTTGGGGGACGATGCAAGGCGTCAATATATTTAGGTCTCTTCCATGTTGACCCAAAATATTTTTTATCTTAATATGCCATTCTTCCATTGTGTTCTTTGTTCCATGAGTATTTGGGTGAATGATGTCAATTCTGAGATGAATCATATTATATATTAGCAAAGATGTATATTGACCCTAGATCTGTGGATCCCTCATGTGATCATCATTTTTCTTCCTATGTGGATTTATCTTGGGAGAAACACCTTATCATGAGATATCTTTATTTTGTAATATATTGTTAGCATAAGGCTTTGCAAATAAGCTTTGATGACCTTATCATGTATCATTTATCATTTTATTGTACCTTAAATAAATTTCTCATAGATTGGTGTTTAGGAATTAGTTTATGGTGGGGGTATACCTTCCATTATGTGTTTCACTTTGTTCACACACACTGGATTTAGTGATGCATTGGAATGGAATTTGATCATTTATGTAGTTCCTTATTAGAATTCTTGGTACAATTGACATGAGTACACACCTAGTGAAAACTGTTCCTCACTAGTCCTTGTGTGTTTCTCATTTAATACCCTTTTTAGAAGGCTCGCCTACTAAATATTAGACTTCACTAGCATGTGGTACCTATTGAAATGCAAAAGAAACCTGAGAGGGGGGGTGAATCAATTGTATCTAATTACTTTCACTTCTGACCTTAATCAATTCTACATTCACTATAATTTGTTATTAAGTATAAACATGAAATATAGATACCAGAAAGAAAATACCAGAGACACCAGATTTATGTGGAAAACCCAATGAGGGAAAAACAATGGTGAGGATTAAATCACAATATAATAGTAATGCAAAACCAAATTCAAAGGCTCACTACGAAAGGGCTCACTGCCTATAGATAAAGAAAGATAATAGAAAATCCATTGCAATAGGTTCCACACATTTGCATCCTTAATAAAATTATTGCAAACACCATTGGTTCACTCCTTTCAGGAATATAACACATTGAAGTACTACTACCTTGATTCACATTTTTACACACTTGTGTTCTTATGATTCTCGATATATTGACTTGTATTTATATTGTCTTCAACCTTAGAAACTTTCTCCAAGGTCAACTACACATTCCTCATTTTAAAAATTCAAACTAGGTCGGTGATTCAACATTCCCGCAGTGGATAAGAATGAGAGTGGACAAAATACATACTTAACTAGGACCCAAAAAACATCTTGGATCAATCACATGCTTCCTTAATTAATGCTTATCCTTCATGTAACGTGTAGACAACAAATTGACTAAACCTAATGAAAACACTAATGAACTTTGAATTACAGACATCCACAACATGCTTCACCAGAAATTGGAACACCTCTTAGAAGCCTTCAGATATATCCACAGCAACTGGAAAAATCTTCATATACATAAATCTTTCCAACAATCCAACCAGACTGTGAAGACACTTATAGTAGCTCTAGAACAAGCCTTTCAGAGTACCAAACCACGAGTGTGTTTTCTTGAGCATAGATAGCACCATTATCAACCTTATTCCAGATCCATAAGACCTAAAACAAACTAACAAAGGACTATAGAGCAGAAACATATCTCCCAGTCCACATACAAACAGTTTTGCCAAACCAATTCACAAATTGGTGAACACAACTTTCACTCTTCATCAACCTAGAAGCTATAACTTAGAATATACCATCCAAGTATTCCCATAAGAAACATTACATGTCCACACATGCATAGGATCAACAAAAAAGAAATGTAGAGAACATTATCGGAGCACATTCAGAATACACACACAACAATATCTTCATTGTTTATTAATTTTCTCAAAATCACTTGATGTTAGCACAACTTCAACACCATAAAGATAGCTCCATGTACTCTCAACACTTCTATAGTATCTCAACCATACAGGTACCACCCACAAACACTTAATTCCTTTCTCTACAACACTCTGAACTGTGTTGACATCAATGACAAAATTAATGAAAACACTACCATACTTGCAACAATCTCCCCCTTTGTCATTGATGTCAACACATGATGTGAAAAACCATCGAAGACAACATACACACTCTTCTGCTTCGTCTTCCTCTTTTTTATTGGATTAGACAACCTACACAACATTTCTGCACTCACTTCTCCTTACAAATATTCTCTCTCCCTTTCAGCTTTTTTAGAGATATACATAGATTTTTCACATGATTCTCTCTCCCCCTTTGACATCAATGAAAAAGAAATTTTTTGCATGAATATTCAGCCATATAAAATTCTGATCACTCCCCCTTAGAAGTGCGCCCACATCTCATACTGCAAAAATGATACTCTCTACTCCCCTTGAGGAGTAGACCCCAATCATCAGTCCATAAAAATGAAGAATTTGTAGATCCACTAGACTGATGCACCTTCATGTGCACCTAGTTCAAGGAAGGAGGGGCAATAATCCCCATATTCTCCTTGAGATACTCAAAAGTATCCTTTGGATGAGCCTTAGTAGACACATATTCAAGCCTAACTTCATCTTCCAGTACCTTCTCCCTCAAGAAATGATATCTAATAGATATATGCTTTGTCCTAGAATGCATTACCAAATTCTTTGAAATATTTATTGCAGTTGTATTATCACAAAAGATAGGTATAATCTCATCACACATCACACATATATCCTTCAATGTTTTCTTCATCCAAAGTACCTATGTACAACAAGATGTAATATACTAGGCTTATGTAGTGGATAAAGAAACTTAATCCTATTTATTTCTTAGCCATGAAACCATTCTTCCTCCAAGAAATAATGCACCACCACTTGTACTCTTCTAGTCATCTACACAACAACCACAATCTGCATCAAAGTAGGCATTCAAGGTGAAATCAATATCCTTAGGATACCATAGGCCATAATCTAGAGTGCCCTTTAGATATCTGAATATCCTCTTCATAGCTATGACATGCATTTCTTTGGGTTTTGCTTGAAATATGGCAACCAAACATATTGTATGCATTATATTTAGTCTAGTAGTAGTAATATATAATATTCCACCAATCATAGATTTGTAGATGCTCTGATCAACTTTAGGAGATTCATCATCCTAATTCAGTTTGCATCTAGTTATCATATGGGTATAGACCATTTTGGAATCATCCATTCCAAACTTCTTCAACAATTATTTAACATACTTAGATTGTGAAATCAATATGCCCTTGTCAGTTTGATTCACTCAAAGTCCAAGAAAGAAATTCAACTCTCCAATCATAGACATCTCAAACTCTTTTTGCATCTCCTCTACAAATTTATTGCACATACCTTCATTTCCTCCAAAGATAATGTCATCAACATACACAACCACTATCAACATTTTATTTCCTTCTATAGACATGAAAAATGTACATTCTCAATCTAGCACATTTGATCCAGATTACTAACGACATTTCCTCCTAAATCATACTCTCAGCATTTCATCTCTTAATTTAATAAATCATTGTTTATTTGATTAAGTCTTCCTCTTTCAGTAATAAAATTAATCAATTTAATTTAATTGACCTTACATCTCTGTTTAATTAAATAAATCTTTTTATTTGATTAGATTCTCTAAAGTCCTCTTATTAAATTAAATAAATTAAAACCTTATTGTATTTAATCTAACATATTCCTCCTTAGTTAAATAAATCAAATCATTTATTTAATTAAATCATTTCCCCTCAATTCTGATTTAAATTAATTCATCTATTTGATTTAAAATTGTCAAATCATCTATTCTTCATTAAATTAATCAAAACCTTGATTAAGTTAATCCCTCTCACTAAAATCCTCTAGATTTTGCAAGTTGCACAATAAATCAATTACTTTGATTTATTAATTCATCTATTTTCCCTCACATGGCATCAAAAGGGAATATTCCCTTAATTTGAATTCAAATTCAATGGGTACTTCCAACAAGGAATTTAATGCCTCTTACATGTCCTTAGCCTTGAGCCAAGTGACATTAACTCCATTTCCCTTCCCTCTAAACTTGCCAAATTTCAAATTCAAATTTGAATCTCATGGAATTTATCATGCACATTGATCAAAATGTGCACAACCATCAACCATTCACATCTTGACAAGTGGCACTTGGCCATTGGATGTTGAATGATCCCACATTGCTCAAACTCACTCTTCTTCCAATTTTTGAAATCTATAAATTGAAGACTCTTCTCCTCAATCTTCATCCACAACCCATATGCAAAGTTACTCTCTACAATTGAGAACTAATTTTTCCAATTTCATCCAATCATCCACCATATTTGAGATTTTGTAATAAGGTTATGCTCAAATCTCTTTGGAGATTTGACCATTTCTATCATTCAATCAAGCATTTGCAATTAGGAATTGGGAAAGGGCCAATTGCAACACTCCATTGGCACCAATTCCCCCATGGAATCATCATGTTATTAGCTTAATTAAGATTGAGTTTCTTTCATTTGAAATTTACTTGTGTTCTCCATTTCTTAGTTAAGTTTGAATAAATGGATTTTTATGGGGAATCCCTCATTGTTTGCATGCATTCTTGAACTAACACTAACAATGTTTGACTTCTTTGTGCAATTGCAGGTTTAGGGGTTCACACCTTCAACTTTGAAATAGAGATTGTTCTCTATTGAGCCTTTGCTGAATCCTTGTTGTGTCAAATATCTATCCAACCTTACATAGCATGCTTTGGGATCCTGTTTAAGTCCATATAGTGCCTTTTTTAACTTGCATACCATGTTTGTTTTATCTGATAACTAAAATCCTTTCAATTATTCCATGTACACCTCTTCTTCCAATTCTCCATTCAGGAATGCAGACTTAACATCCATCTGGTATACCATGAAATCTTTGTGGGCATAAAAAGCCAAAAACATTTGAATGGCCTCTATTCTTGCCAATGGGGAAAATGTATCCTCAAATTCTATTCCTTAAACATGTGAATAACCTTTGCATACAAGTCTTTATTTTTTTCTTAGTACTTCATCATTTTCATTCAACTTATTCCTGAACACCCATTTTGTACCAATAGGGGCCAGTTCCCATGTCTGATTCTTCTTTGTTTGATGTAGCTCTTCTTTCATTGCTCTAACCCAATTCTCATCTTTACATGCTTCACATACTATTTTAGGCTCTATCTTAGAAAGTAAACACAAATTTACCTCAACTGCAATCACTTTGCTTCTTATTTTTATGCCTTCACTCTTATCTCCAATTGTCTATTCTTCTGGATGATTTTTCTATATATACTTAGGAGTCTTAGGAGAAGGTTCTAAAGTCTCTTCTTCTTCACTCTATTCTTTCTCTTCCTTATCCTCTTCTTGCACTTGTCTACAAATAGTATCATCTGGTTCAACTTCACTTATTTCAACTAGTCTATGCATAACTTCATCAACTTTTACATTTTCACTCCCAACTATCTTCCTCGGTATTTTATTGAAGCATCTATGTGCTTTGTTGTTAGTTGAATATCCAAGGAAAATAGTTTTTTCACATCTTGCATCAAACTTTCCAAGATTATCATCATCTCTTTTAATGTAACATTTTCTTCCAAACATCTTAAAGTACTTAACAATAGGAGTTTTATCGGTCCATAGTTCATAAGGGCTCTTTGTGTTGTTTCCTCTGATATGAACTTTGTTAAGAATATAAACACCAGTTTGGATTTCTTCTCTCTAATATACATCAAGAACATTTGACTCTTTCATCATAGTCCTTGCAGCCTCTTGAATAGTTCAGTTCTTTCTTTCTACAACTCCATTCTGCCGAGGAGTTCTAGGAGCAAAAAAATGTCTCTTTATTCCATGCTCTTCATAAAATGCATTAAACTCACCAAAAGTGAATTCTTCACCTTCATCAGACCTTAAACATTTTATTCTAAAGTTCACTTCACTCTCTACCCTTGCCTTGAACACTTTGAAACTGTCTAGAGCTTGAGCTTTCTCCCTAAGAAAAATAACCCATTCCATTCTAGAGTAATCATCAATCAAAATAATAAAATACCTGTCACCATTAATACTTCATGTTCTTTTGGGACCACAAAGGTCTGTATGAATCAATTCCAATATTTCAGTAGATGAATGTTCATTTCCTTTAAAATCGTATCTTGTTTGTTTTCCCAATTGACAACTTCTACAAACAATATTGGTAGGCTTTGTGATTCTAGGAAGATCCCTAACAACTTCTCCTGAACTAATCTTGATCAGATTGTCAAAGTTTACATGTCTCATCCTCCAGTGCCATATCTAGCTTTCATTAACTTGAGAAACAAAAACAATGACCATCACCACTCTTAAGCTGGTAGATGTTTTCATATGTTCTTTTTCCTTCAACTATCACAATTTTAGACTCTTTCCTGATCTCATAGGTGTTATCCTAAAACACAAGCTTGAATCCTTTACTACACATTTTTACAACACTCAAAATATTATGCCTTATGCCCTTAACATAATAGACATCACCAGTTTTGTATTTTCCATCAAGACTAATTGTTCCTTTTCCAACAATATTTGCACCAGAATCATCTCCAAACATGGCTAATCCTCCATCATACTTTTCAATTTTAGTGAAATTACTTTTATCTTTGGTCATATGATTTGAACATCCACTATCAATTACTCAATAATCTTCATCTTGTCTATAATGAAAGGAAGTAACTAGAGTACCTTCCATCTCATCCTTTTTGCTTTCCAGACCACATTCCCTTGCACATCTTCCATGGTTAGTAGACACAGATTTATTCTCCAAGGATAGAAAAAAGAATTCATCTTTCTCATCCTCAAAATCAAACTCATCATGAGAAATTCCAGCATCTTCTCTAACATAATACAATTTCTTGAACTTTCTATCCTTTTTGTCTTTATTATCTTTGTTCTTTTTGTGTACAACTCTATTTGGATATATTGAAGCATAGTGACCAATATTTCCACAACTAAAAAATTTAAACGGTAACATACCTTTGTACTTACCGGTACCTTTCTTCAACTTCCTTGTAAAGTTTTCTTCCAACTCTTCTAAACGATCAGTATCCAACCCATCTTATTTATTAGTTTCTTTGAAGGCTATTTTAGTTTTCTCCTTTTCTCTTCCAAACTTCCTCATCTCAAATGCAATCAAGGTGTCAAATAGTTTTTCTTTAGTGAATTTTTTTGGATCATATATTTCTCCAATAGCAGAGACCTTGTCACTATAATTCTCTAGTAGGTTCATTAAGATCTTCTCTATTACATCTTCATCTTCCATAGTACCACGTTGATTTTTGACTTCATTTTTTGCAATTTCAACTTTGTGAAAGTAGATTGAAATTTCTTCACCTTCTTGCATTTTCAAGCTCTCATATCTGTGCTTTGTTGTTATCTTCTTTGATAATTTGACTCTATCATTTTTTTCATAGATATCTTTCAAATTTTACCATACTTCATAAGCATTGCTTAAGGAAATAAATTTTGTTCACTCACTCTTTAATAAAGCACTAAAAATAGCATACCTTTCTTTTTTCATTTTCCTCATACGCAAAAATTTCATCTGCAGAAGAAGAACCACTTATCGGCTCAACATATTTTGTCTCAATAGCTTTCTAGGTCTTGAAACCAAGAGAGATCAGGTAACCTCTCATCTACACTTTCTAGTCACTATAGTCAGCTCCATCAAATATTGGGATTTGAATTTGGTGTGCCATCTAATCTACCTCAAGCGGTTAAGCTCTTCTCTAAGGAACCAAAGCTCTAATATGAATTTTTGAAATGCATAAGACAACTGAGAGGGGGGTTGACTCAATTGTGTCTAAACATTTTCACTTCTAACCTTAATCAATTCCACTTTCACTTTAATTTATTATTAAGTATATACATGAAATATAGATAATAGAAAGCAAATACCAGAGACACCAGATTTACATGGGAAACCCAATGAGGGAAAAACCACGGTGAGGATTAACTCATAATATAATAGTAATGCAAAACTGAATACAAAGGTTAACTAACAAAGGGCTCACTTCCCAGAAAGGACTCACTATCTGAATACAAAGGCTCACTACCTATAGATAAAGAAATATAATAGAAAATCCACCACAATAGGTTCCACACATTCGTAGCCTTAATCAAATAATTGCAGACACCATCGACTCACTTCTTTTAGGAATCTAACACATTGAAGTATTGCTGCCTTGATTCACACTTTCACACACTTTTCTCTTCACATTTGTTTTTAACACTTGTTTTCTTATGATTCTCAACATCTTAACTTTTATTTATACCATATTCAACCTTAGAAACTTTCCCCAAGGTCGGCTACACATTCTTCATTTTAAAAATTCAAACTAGGTCGATGACTCAACATTCTCACAATGGATAAGAATGAGAGTGGACCAAATAAATAATTAACTAGGACCCAAACAACACCTTGGATCAATCACACACTTCCTTAATTGATGCTTATCCTTCATGTAATGTGTACACACCAAGTCAGCCAAACCTAATGAAAATACCAATGAACTTTGAAGTACGTGAATCCACAACAAAATGATAACATGTGGACAACACAACATGCTTCATAGACACTGGAACACCTCATAGAAACCTTTAGATACATCCACAAAAATTTCAAAAACCTTCATACATAGAACTCTTTCCAACAATACAACCAGATCGTGCAGACACTTATCATAGCTCTAGAAAAAGCCTTCTGGAGCACCAAACCATGAGCATGTTTTCAAAATAATAGATAGCAACATTATCAAACTTATTCCAGATCCATAAGACCTGAAACAAACCAACAAAGGAATACAAAGTAGAAACATCTCTCCCAATCCATAGACAAACAGTTTTGCCAAACCAGTTCACTAATCGGTGAAAAGAACTTTCACTCTTCATCAACGCAAAAGCTATAACTTAGAATATACCATCCAAGGATGCCCATAAGCAACATTGTAGATCCACACAAGAAATGCATAGCACATTATCAGAGCACATTTAGAACACACACACAACTTTGTCTTCACTTTTTATTAATTTTCTCAAAAGCACTTGATGTCAACACATCTGCAACACCATAAAGATAGCTCCATGTACTCTCAACACTTCTATAGTATCTCAACCATACATGTACCACCTGAAAACACTTGATTCCTTTCTTTTCAACACTCTAAACTGTGTTGACATCAATGACAACACTAATGACAACACCACCATACTTGCAACAGTACCTTGGTTCATTTTTCACCTAGAAAATATTGAACTTTTTTATCTTGTGAATCATGAATTCCTTGGGTATTGATCCTAGTAATATTTATGTAGAGCTTTCTCTTCCATGATTGTCATACCCACCTTTTGTATGTTTGTATTGTGTTTGCATCATGTTTATTTAAATTTTTGTTAGTGTCTTCATCATGTATGCTTTGTGTTTGGAATATTGTACTACACATCATACACATGTGTTCCTTTCTCCTTATGTTGTCTTGCCATACAATCTTGCATCATGGGGGCTCATGCACTCTCCCTAGATTTAGTGTCATCCTATTTCTTTAACATTCAAATAATTAAACCCCTCTTAACATATTCTTGCATTAATGTGAGTGTGAGTGTAATTTCATACTCTCAAAAAAGTAGGAGCTAAATATAGTGTCTGAATTGTTACCCTTGAAAATTTCACACTAGGTTTTTCTCTGCCAATGTGCTTGGACCTAATTATGCACCTAATTTCCTAAATTATGTATTCCATGGCCCATTTTAACATTTATAAAAAATTCAAATGTGAAAGATCAAATTATGCGTTTAATATATTTCCCCTGACACTTTGGATCTCGAAAAAGGAGGGATTTGTTCTAGGGCATCCTATGCCCTATACCTCTTAAGTTGACCCAAATTCAAATATGTTGATGTCAATAATTTATTATTTGCAATTCAAATCCTAATTGTTGGCTATTCATATTTATTTTTTGAGAAATTAGATTAAATCCATATAAATACATATTATTTTCATAATTTTAATTGATAAGCAATTTGAAGGAGAATTCGATTCAGAAAACCACGTGTCCTAAATTATTCCAAGAGTAATCAATAGAATAATTTTCATAATTATTGTAGCATTTTATCATCCAAGCATCATGTCAAATTTTAAGTGAGTTGTGTTCATATTTTACATACATTTTGTTTTGGATCACTGACACTTGTAGGTATTCAAATCAATTCAAGTAAAAAAACAATGAATCTTTGAAGGTGATGACCATGAATTTAGTACATCATGGAGATAAAATATGAGTAGTGAGTTGCAGAAAAGTGTTAATTCATCATTTTTTTATATTTTAGTCTTTGTCCCTCAAAAAGGATAACCTCTCTTTTATCATCAATTTTTCAATTGTGGAAGTAGAAATACCAACATGGGGTTTGACTAAGGAAACCCCCTATATGAAACAACCCTTCCCCTCCTTTTATGTGTGTGGGTTATATATTTAAAGAGGATTGGAGAATTGAAGAAAATTTTCTCATTCATGCATCAAAACCCTACAAGTTTATAATTCATGGAAGCTTCATTATCTCAGTCACAAATAGAAATCCAACAACCAAATCTAAAAGGAAAATACTATAGAACAAGGACCTCAAGCTTGTGAAAGAATATTCAAGATTCAATCCCCTAGTCTAGGGCATCCTTTCACCTTAGACCACTCATATCTAGCTCAAATTTCAATCACAGGTGCATCATTGTTTTCTCTTTACTTTTCTAGAATTAAAAATTTTCTGTGTTTTCAGTCTATTAGAATTCATCTCAGAACATTGTATTCTCAGAGTTTATTGAATTACATCATTTCATCAAATTTTTAATCCATCAGCCCTACCACCTCCAAAAACATAATCTAGATCCAATGTTAGTTGATTCACCTTTCAAATTGTTATTCAATCTCACATCCTTGTTGGTCTAAATTCTCCCCCACATGTTTTTGGAATAGGTTGATATTAGTCATTTAACCATTAGATCTAGGATCTCCTTTTCCAACCAAACACAAACATAAGAAAAAAAGTAGAAAATTAAACTTTAATTATTTTCTTGTACTGATTTCAAAATACTAGTTACAAAAATTCTTGTTCAACAACCTTTACAATGAGAGGATACTATTGTTTATAGGCAAGGACAATAAAACCCAAGGAAAAATCAATGGTGGAGGTTATCTCAACACCAAGGGATAGGATTACATTTACATTAAATGTTTGGAGAGCATTAAAAATTTTCAACATAATCATCATCCATGTCTAACTAAAATTAGTTAAAAATGCACCTAGGGATATGTAAAAGTAGATTATATATATCATAAAATTCCAAAAAGGTTTCCAACCAATACTTTTTACAATTTTTTTTGTTAAACACACTTTTTTCTTTTGAATTCTTCATAGAAAATTTTATAAAGATTGTCGAAGCTGAAGTAATTTCACCATTGGGAGGACCTACAGTAGCATGGATCTTGTAACATTGAGCATCATAGTGATTGATCAATTGATGGTGCAAGGCCATCCATGGAGTATTTTGGCTAATAAAGTCTCGTGATTTCAACAAAAAATGAGTAGCCTCATTCATTAAAAATATTTAGATAACTCTTCAATAGGCTCCCTATGAATTAACAACTTCCATTATTTCTTTATAATTTATTCATTTATACCTACAAAATCATTCACCTCAACTTTTGTAAGCTCTCCCAAAAAAATTATGCAAGCCATCAAAACTTCATTAATCTAGTCATTTATTTTCTTGACTTCATGTTCCACCCGCATTACTATCTCTCTATGAAATCTAAGAGCATGCAACCACTAATGAGGATCTTTGGATAACCCTTTCTTCAAAAAACCCTCCCTCACTATCACTTCATTGTGGAGCTTCTTTATTACCTCTACCTTTGGAAATACCAAGCCATGGTATTTCTCATTACTATTGCAATCTTCAACCAACTTATCGACTTCCTCCTTAAGGATGAGAAATTTATTATGCACTTGGATCAAAATATTGATTTCCTTATTGTCAATGTCAAAAATGTGCTTTATATAAGTCTAAGTAGACTAGGCCCAAGACCTCATTTTTTACATTTTTTCTATCTCATCCTTGGATAGCACCATGGGAGTAATATCTTTCCCTGATGTGCTCTAATTTGTGGTCACAAAATTTTGGATGAAAGTAATCAAATCTACTATTTGTGAGTTCATTTCAGCCTTATTCACCTCATCTTTATTCACTCGTTTCAAAATTATTCACACTAATCCTTGAAATTCATTCATTTCTTGGGTTCTTTTGTAGGAAAAAGATTTATATTTAAAATATTAAAATATTCTACAAAAATATTTTGATTATCCTTGTCCATAGCATGAGTAGCTACGTACAAAATTCTAAACCCCAAAGCATCTTTGATCAAATGAGACCTTATTGTAGACATGTAAAATTAACTTAACACCTATCACACACACCAAAAAACAGTAAACAACATCAAATAATATTGAACAACATTGAACATCATCGAACAACATCGAACAACATTGAACATCATCGTACAACATCTTGTAATGACTTAGAACAACTTGGAATCATCTCGAAACATTATGTAACATCTCAAAATGACTCAGAATCATCTCAAAGCATCCCATATCATCTCGGAATGACTTAGAATCATCTCAAAACAGCTTGTATCATCTTGGAATGACTTGGAATCATCTAGAAACATCTTGTAACATCTTAGAATCATCTCAGAACATCCTGTAACATGTCCAAATGACTTAGAATCATCTCGAAACATCTCATAACATCTCGAAACCATCTTGGAATGTCTCAAAACACCTTAAAATCATCCTATAACATCTTAATATCACCCCAAAACATCTTGAAATCATCTTGTAATATCTAAGAATATCTCAAAATTGTTGGGGATATGGATTTAGTTCTGTCATCAAGATATGCATCTAAGACAGTAGTGCCTTAGTGATTTCAATCCAAAATCACAACAAAGACACAACCAACAATGCCATAAAGTAGAAACAGGAATAGTTGGTCCCCCATTGATCCTCTGAGAGAAATGGATGCAAACAAATAACATATTCAACATAAACAGATAACCATGAAAAGACAAAGAAATATTGACTCACAGATATATGTGGGGAAAACCCTTTCAGGTAAAAAACCCCACCCTCCAAAACACTCAGCTCAGATTGTATTATTTAGTAAAAGTATTACAATACAAAATACAAAGCTATGCTCTTCCAGGAGTGTTATATCTTGTCCAATAGGAGAATACAGGAAAGCAACAAAACCAGAACCTCCATGTAGTTCCAATGACATCCATATGTCATTAATACATAGATTCCCTTCAGCTCCTCATAATAGACTATCACAGCTAGCCTCTCAGCCAGCATAGCCCCAAGGCCTCACAGGTTCACATCTTATCAATTCCAAGAGTCAAAGTGTTCACTATTGAATAGCTCGAACACTCTCAGCCTCTCTCTGATATTGCTCATCATCTATCTCGAACTGCACACAAGACTATTTATAATATTACACCATGTGCATACTTATTCAGCCCATCCCTGCCTACAATGGTCAATAGGATAATAAATTATCCATCTAAAAGCACCGACCATTCCCTGATAGCGTGCATCAGTTATACAGCTACATTGAGCCACATAATCATTAACTCAATCCAAACGTGTCCGTCAACCTTCCATCAATAATACAGCTTTATTGCAGTCAGGAAATAACTCTTTGGCCAATGGGATCTCAAAGAAACTGCCATGTCTTGCCATCTCATTCGCAGTCACACCTCTGATAGTAAGACAAACAAGTCTAGCTCATTCAACCTCCTACCACACTACCACTAAGCTCAAAAGAACCTGTCGCGGTATGGCGGTGAGCTCGCCTGAGCTCACTCCACCATTTACCACAGTACCGCTGCCTAGATTGACTCACCTCACGATAAGCCATCTGAACTCCCACGAGCCCTAGCCCAAGACTTCACCAAGCTCAGTCCTTTCATTGTCTTCATCCAACTAGATGTTGCCAAACTGCCATGTGTCACCCTATCATTCGCCTGTCGTTCTAACACCGAGTCCAACTCGATCAAATTTTTCCCTGAGCCCACCTTTGGACTCCACTGCACTACTATTGGGCTTGGATTTTCCCATCACGGTATGGCGATGACTACCAACCAAACCATTAGTGGTCTTACTAGGACCACCTCAATCAGCCAAAGCACTAGTTGGGGTATGGCGGTGACCGCCAGACAGGCCATTGGTGGTCTTACCATGGCCACCACGGTTAGCCTAAGCACTAGCCGTGGTAAGGCGGTAACTACTAGCCAGGATACAGGTGATCTTACCACAGCCACTGCAATCACTCTAAGCACCAACTGTAGTAGGGCGGTAATTGCTAACGCTGGCCACTAGCCATCCTTTCACCGTCAACCGCACCACTACGGCTTAACCAAACATCGCCCACGGTAGGGCAGTAACCACATTCTACTAGCCCACCACCACAACACCACTTACTATGTTACCTCGCCACCAATAGGAGCACCCTGCATTATGGTGGTAAGACAAACCTCTGCCAATTAGCTACTCCCCGCGCAACCATGCCATGTCCAAGAGACCTCTGCGGTAAATTTGTAGCACTGCCCAACTGCCAGATAGAGTGACCTGTGGTATAATGGTAAACCACACAACCATGCCACCAAGGAAAGAATAGGCAGCGGTATGGTGGTAAAGGCCACAAACATGAAGGAAAAGCCTATATCTTCAAGGGAAACAACTAGAAAGTTGAGGCAACATTTCCCAATAATCTCCCACTTGTTGAAGACTTTCAGGCTTCCTCCAAAACTCGAACAAGGACCAAAAAAATGCTCTCATGCTCCAACCAAGACCCCTGCAATGACATTCAAAAAATGTCCACCATCTCAGGCTATAGCTCCACACATCCAACATATGAAAAGGAACAAGCCAAGGCGTATATGCACCAGTCTCAGGAATGAAAGAAAAAGACCCTTCAATCGGTAAAGGCAAAACAACAACAAACAACAAGGCACCACGCGAACACAAAAAACCATTCTCTAAAACAAGAAACCATCAGCTAGAACATCAACCACAAACTAACTACCCTCCATCCAACTGATCAAACCCACACGACTAAAACCCAACACCCACAGCTTGTGTTGAACCATCCAACCACCCATACCTCAAAGGTATGATAACCAGCAACAGACTCATGCCATCACATAAAACCACCAATCTCAACAACAAATGAGCACCTTGTGTCAACCAGTCAAAAGACCAAACATGTCCAGGTACTCCCACTTCAAGGGTACTATCCAAATGAATGCAAACATAGCACCATCACACATGATCTAGGAATACCAAGTCCACCAATCCCTGCACAAAGAAATGTAACCATGTAGTTTCAAGGAACATCCACACTAATATGCAACACCTGTAACCACTTGCTACAAGAAAAATTTCTCTCAACAGCCTTCCATAGTTCTTCCAAACCCGAATAAAGAAAGAAGCATAGGTACCTTCATGTCATCACCCAAGTGACAACAAATGACCACAAACTGTGACCAACTCAGCACCACAAAGGCAACACACATCTAAAGTCAAAGGAACAATCAAGAAGAACAAGACCAAATTAGAGAGAAACAACAAATCAAAAGATTCCCTTCTACAAACACTTCTATATGCTAGCTGTGTCAAGAATGATCTTCTTCACATCCCAAAGGAAAATCCTTAACAACATCCAAAAAAACCATGTATGTAAGCACTTCACAGAAGACCAAACTTACCCATATAACCATCTCCTATCACTCCTCAAAAGCATAGGGAGATAAACAATGCTATCCATCTTCCATTATGAGTCCTCCAGAATCTCAAAACATCTCAAGATTCATACCAATGAAAGATAAGGCATAACACACCTAAAAAGTATAAGGGAAAAATACCTTTCACAAGAACACTACTGCCGAGCAGACCAAGAAGAAAAGAGAAACATGCTCATCCAAGATATACAAGCCAAAGTGACTTACCCAAGTGAATTCTCCTTCAAGGTCTCTATTGAATTCACATTCAACCAAGGTGCAGGCTCCTCAAACTTTTAGCTATAACAACAACATTCCCAAAAGAATTCCAACCTCACCTTATTCTCCATGCATCCATGAGTATCAACAACCTATCATCTCATGCTGACTCCAATCTAAAAAACTATAGCAACCATGAAGTTCACCAACATATGACCAATGCACTCAAAACATAGAGAAACCCCAGACCACTATCAAAGTTCCAAGCCTAAAATTGGAACTTACCATGACACCATGATCTTCACATCCCCATTCAGAGATACCATGCTTCAAGAGAACTATCCATGGTCTTCAAGAGCAAAGAAATATGCCAAAACTCTAATGCACAAGCAAGAGTATATCATGACATAAAGTAAACAAACTCTAAATAAACATCAAATTGCGACCATGAATATGTGAAAGATCTCTTCTGCAAAAACAGGATCTAAGAGTCCTCAAGAAGCATCTGCAACACCAAAGAAGATCATTCACCACCAAGTGATGAATCCACAGTCACTACTAAAGCAACCACTGAACTGTGATACCAAGCTTTCCAAGCACCATGAGTGACCACACCATCACTATCAAAAGCTTACACTAGCTAGTGTATCCAGCTCTCCATGACATCATGATTCACATGCTTCAGATCCCCATCACTAACTATTTAGGTACTCAAACGCCATTCCTCCTCTCATCTCAAAATAGCCATGCCAATGCACAAGTGACCACAAACAAGGCCAACTAACAAATCTGCACCACATAGTTACAACCTCGTGGATATAGATAGTCCACTTTTGAGTTATCTCACAACAAATATGTAGGTAAGGACAACCCACAACATTGCACAACTTGTGGATGCAACCAAATGAAAACTTGCAAATCTAACATCGCACTGGAAACTACAAAACTGAGATCATCAAAGAGAACAACCAAATCAGACAAGAAAGACTCAAACACTAGATCAGCAACAAATCTGATTTGCCAGTCACATCCACAACTCAAGCACCATAGTCTAGGAAACCATCAAAGCATACCAAAAGAATGTTGAAAGAGAAACTCATACCAACACTCCCATGTAGAGAAGACATCACACCTCCTCAAATATATGTTGAACTACAAATATATCATCCAGTCACACCCCAGAAGCCAAGATCTAGAAAAATAGTAGACAACAACTCCACACAAAACACAAGTTTTCCTTGACCCTGCAAAACCTGCAAAACCACAGTGTTTCCAAAACAACCACGCACCTCCATATTCATTGCTCATCTAGACAACTCAGGAGTCTACACACAACCATCACAACTTTAACCAGAACAATGAAAGAACATGAATATGCATTATACACTTTTTAGGAAAATCTACACAAAACCTTCAGAGCCAAAGACATGAATCTGAAACCATGCAAGTGCAAGAAACAGGCACATAGGAACAACAGGTCCATTTCAGACCAATTCCAATGCCACAATCATGCACAAGAAAACAAGAACTAGGCTATCCAAAAGTTGCAAACCACCAAGGTCACTTCATAGCCTTCATGCACTCAGAGCACTAGAGAAACTACCTTCAGTGCTAAGTTAGAAGTCCCAGCACAAGCACACCATTTCCATGGCCGAAGCAACAACACAAGAAAGCCCATACCGCCAGGGAGCCTCTCACATAGATACCAAGTATGAACACCATGCTTCACTAGAACTCAGCCATGAAAACACCTCATGCCCTTTGCATCAAGAACTTTGCTGCGAGCCACAAGATTTAGACCTTGTTTCCACAACATGAACAACTCCAGTCATCTCCAATGTCTTTCAAAACTTTGTGTTGAATCAATGAAGCACACACTTCCACTCATTGAAGGATCAATCACCAACCAAATTCTCCAGACTTCCTCAAGCTTGCCAGGCTAAGAAATCTTCACACGAGAAAACCTAGAACTTCAACAAAGACATGCCCTGATACCACTTGTTGGGGATACAAATTTGGTTCTGTCATTAAGATATGCATCTATGATAGTAGTTCCCTAGTGATTTCAATCCAAAATCACAACAAAGACACAACCAACAATGCCATAAAGCAAAAATAGGAACAGTTGATCCCCCATTGATCCTTTAAGAGAAATGGATGCAAACAAATAACATATTCAACATAAACAGATAACCATGAAAAGACAAAGCAATATTGACTCATAGATATACGTGGGGAAAACCCTTTCAGGTAAAAAACCCCGCCCTCCAAAACACTCAGCTCAGACTGTATTATTTAGTAAAAGGATTACAATACAAAATATAGAGCTATGCTCTTCCAAGAGTATTATATCTTGTCCAATAGGAGAATACAGGTAGGCAACAAAACTAGAACCTCCATGTAGTTCCAATGACATCCATATGTCATTACTACATAGATTCGCTTCAGCTCCTCATAACAGACTATCACAGCCAGCCTCTCGGCCAGCATAGCCCCAAGGCCTCATAGGTTCACATCTTATCAGGTCCAAGAGTCAAATTGTACACTGTTGAAAAACTCAAACACTCTCAGCCTCTCTCTGATATTGCTCATCATCTATCTCGAACTGCACACAAGATTATTTATAATCTTACATCGTGTGCATACCTATTCAGCCCATCCCTACCTACAATGGTCAACAAGATAATAAATTATCCATCTGCAAGCGCTGACCATTCCCTGATAATGTGCATCGCTTATACAGTTGCATTGAGCCACACAATCATTAACTCGGCCCAGATGCATCCATCAACCTTCCATCAATAATACAACTCTATTGCAATCAGGAAATAACTCTCTAGCCAATGGGATCTCAAAGAAACTGCCACGTGTTTCCATCTCATTTGCAGTCGTACCTCTAATAGTTAGACAAACCGGTCCAACTTGGTCAACCGAGTTCTGAGCTCATTCGAGCTCCTACCACACTACCGTTGAGCTCAAAAGAACCTATCATGGTATGGTTGTGAGCTCGCCCGAGCTCACTCCACCATTTACTGCACTACCGCTGCCCAAACAGACTCGCCTCGTGGTATGGCGGTAAGCCATTAAGCTCCCATGAACCCTGGCCCAAGACTTCACCAAGCTTAGTCCTTCCATTCTCTTCGGCTAACCAAATGCTGCCAAACTGCCACATGTCACCCTATCATTTGCCTACCGTTCTAACACCGAGTCTAGCTCAGTCAAACTCTGCCCTGAGCCCACCTTCAAACTCCACCACGCTACCACTGGGCTTGGCTCTGCCCATCACGTTATGGCAGGAACTGCCAACTAGACCGTCAGTGGTCTTACCGTGGCCACCACGGTCAGCCAAAGCACTGGCCGTGATATGGTGGTGACCACCAGATAGGCCGTTGGTGGTCTTACCACAGCCACCATAGTCAGCCAAAGCACTGGCTGTGGTAAGGCAGTAACCGCCAACCAGGCCACAGGCGGTCTTATCACAGCCACCGCGGTCACTTCGAGCACCTACCGTGGTAGGGCGATAACCGCCAGCGCTGGCCACTAGCCATCCTTTCATCGTCAACCAGACCACCGTAGTTTAACCAAAAACTGCCCTTGGTAGGACAGTAACCACCTTCTACTGGCCTACCACCATTGCACCGCTTACCGCATTACCTCGCCACCAATAGGAGCACCCCGTGGTATGGCGGTAAGCCAAACCTCCGCCAATCAATCACTCCCCATGCTACTGCGCCACCTCCAAGAGACCTCTATGGTATAGCGGTAGCACTACCCAACCACTAGACAAAGTGGCCTGTGGTACACTGATAAACCCCACAACCGTGCCACCAAGGAAAGAATAGGCAGCAGTATGGCGGTAAAGGCCACAAACATGAAGAAAAAAGCCTAAATCTTCAAGGGAAATGACCAAAAAGTTGAGGCAACCTTTCCCAACAAAAATCATTATGTAATGGCCTAGAATATCTTGGAATCATCCTGTAATGTCTTGAAACATCACACCAGATAAAAACAACATCAAAAACCCTAATTCTTATATCAATTGAATAATACAACATTATTTAATTAATTCACTTTTTCATCATTTTCTAACAAATTAAAAAAATTACAATTATTTAATAAAGTCCTAAAAAACCCTAATTCTACTATTGATTAAATAAAACAATATTATTTGATTAATTCGTGTTTCATCATTTCAACCAATTAGATAAATCAGATTTATTTAATGAAGTCCTAATATCACTTTATTTCATCTTGATTGATTAAATAATGCCAATTATTTAATTACATCACTAAATCACCTTATTGCTCTAAGTTGATTAAATTATTAAATCATAATAATTTAATTACGACACTTTCCCTTCAAAAATTTGAATAAATAAATAAAACTATTCAAATAAATTATCAAAAATCAAATCAAATTAATGCAACTTTGTTTGCAAAAGTCAAACTTGATTTTCACATTCAACTCCAAAAAGGAATTAATTAATTAAATCAATTTATTCATATTCCTCACCCACTTTTTGATTGAGAAAATTACGATTGTTGACTAAGAAATCTAATTTTTTAACTAATCAATCTAAATTGTTAACTGAGCAATCTAATTTGTTAAACAATCAATCAAATTCCTAAATAAGTCATCAAATTCCTAACTAGTCCATATAAATATTGACTGATCAATCTAGAATCCTGACTAATCAATCTAATCCCTGACTAGCCAAACTATTTCTCAATCTCCCAAATTGTGTAATCAAATTTTCACAGTATTCTCATGTCTAAATCCTCTCAACACACTCCAACACAATCCTGATTGTCCATTTCAAAACTCATTTTCTATATAACAAACCACTTTCCTCACAAATAAGGATCAAAGAATCAACATCATTTTCACAATGAAGTACTGCTGACATTCACAACCACCATTGTTAGTGCTTCAACCTCATCTCTTGAATCAACCAACCAAAGCAATCACTCATCAAGTTTTTGCACACAAACTTTGGAGGCTTCACGATGATAAGAACAACCTAGCATCAAGCGAATACACTCCACTATAGGATGGTAACACTTTGTTTCTTTTGTATATTAAATTATGTAATCGTAGATTCCAAATGTATGTTCAAATAGCTTAGTTTCATTTCATATGTGTAGGATTATATCTTAGACTAATATGTTTGGTCTTAGCTTAGATTCTTGTTTCAGGCATGTTTGATCTCATTTTCAGTTTCTCCCCCTCACACACTTATCTTGGCCTTTTTCTTCTCCTTAGGCTTCCATATTCTACCCAAAATTGCCTCAAGGATTACCTTAGGAGTTTCAAGAATAGTAATTTTATTTTTCAATTGCTCCTCTAAGCATGCAAGGACAACAACCTTATCTATTGATTTCATTTATGGAGGAGGAGAGAAAGCTTCCCTTTGAGAATCTTCTACTAAGACCTAATCATGATTTTTTTCTTCTTGTTCCTTTGGTTATTCCTCTTCATTTTTATCCTCTTCTTGACCTATAGGTTACATTTCCTCTAGTATCTTATCTATGCTCTTCATTTAGGGAGGCTCCAATGGTTCTTTCGAGGAAGAAGGAGATGTAGTTTGTGCTATTTGATTCAAAAGATACCTATTGGCCTAGGAAATTACCATGGTAGCTAAATCATTAGGCGTATTCAAAAGGTGAGAGATGAAATATTAAGGAATATCAAGAAAAGTGGGAGGATTAGACATAGAAGGCATAGTGGAAAAAATGGTGGACATGGTGAATTTGGGAAGAAGAATACATGTAGAAGCCAGGAGATAAGTGGGAGAAGGAGATAAATAAATTGAAATGGGGGTAGTAGAAGGAGTTGGAATGGGGGTAGTGATTTCCACTAAGATGTTAATCGAAGGAGGTGAAGCAAAGGTGGAAGAAGTGATGGTGGATTTAGTGAAATATATGGAAATGAGTAGAGAATATGGAGATGTGGAAGATGAAGGAGGGGGAGAAGGAGAAGATTATATATTTTCTTCTTCTAATAGTTCTAATAAAATATTCCCAATCCACTTATCTCTTTTTTATTGGGGCTCACCCCCCTCGAATGTGCTAGCCTTCCTCTTATACACTCTTTCATTGGTTGTAGGTTTCCTCTCTTCTCTTTTTATCTAGTCGTTACCTTTAGCCTTATATCCTTATCTAAATATTATTCACTTGGACCAATTTTTTCTTCAATATGATTTTCTTCACTAGAAGAGGCTTCTTCTTCTTTGACCTTTGCATGTGTCAATTCTACTCCTTGGTCCAATAGAGAAGAGGATTATGGTTCCATCCACCTTTTAGTTCTTACAAATATTGGTCTATTTATAATATCCAAGTCAATCACTTCCTTCTCAATTATTTAGAAAGTGCAATTGAATGATTTGCAACTTCATTATATTCATCCTCAACTAGTACCTTACCATCTTCCTCCACCTAATCAAGAATATGAAAGAGGCAGGGAGTTTTGATATTTTCAATAGTTAATAGGGAGTAGGTCATGTTCCTAACCTCAAGATTATCTTTACAATTAGCCCAAAATTCTTCTATATACAACTACTATCCATTTTTATTTCCTACTTACTTCATCTTTCTCAAAGGACCAAAGTGCTCTCTTTGATTGTGGAAGTTGAATCTAAATTTTTGTATTTCCACATCTAAAAACTCAACTAATTGTGATAAAGGACATGCATAGAAACATCTCCCTAGAGCCAAGGGATATGGAAATCCTTCTCTATGCTTACTCTTCAATAATTGGTGGGAGGCACATAGCTACCTAGTCATCTCCAACATCACCACCTTATCATTTGAGTACTTTGGAGTTTTGTAAGGGGCCCCTAAAAATCCATCCATCTTGAAGTATGTAAATGTAGAGAATTAGATGAACCAATACCTGAACCTTTTCAACATCTCCATTGCAAATGAGGACATCCTTCTATTATTTGAAGTATCCTTGAAGAGTCCTAACTTGTATTGGCTGGGACTGGTGCCAATGAGACCCAAGCAAGTTAATCCTCTATACCTAATGTTGGTAGGAAAGTGGTCGATGATATATGAAATCATATTGGAGATTCTTAACTTCTTTACAATAGAGAACTGATTATGAATGTTATCACTTATGATTTGTGCCCATGGGAAATTTTTGGGTCCCCTCAAAATTTTCTTCATGAAGTAAAACATCTAGAGAGGTTGAACTTATTCCCATTACTCTACTCAATAAAGTGACCAAATCATTGACTTCTATTATAAATTCAATTATGTACAGGTGCTTAGGTAATTTATTTGTATACCCCTTTTGATGTTTCTATTCTCATGGGGATTTTCACCTAATGCCATGCTGAAAACTAAGAAATCCCATGCAACATGGGACTACTCTCAGGCTGTGGGTATCCTATGGTGAGAGTAGACCTACAAATTATGGGATGGCTCCCCTTTAGATAACTTGAAAATACTAATACTTGACAAGAAAAGGATAAGAAGGATGTGCTTATAATTTAAAAAAAAACTATCACTAATAGGTGATACAACAAAGATAAAACTTTATAATGTTGTTGAAACTCACAAATCCACTCAACTAATGAAGTTTTACTATCTCAAAACTCTACTACACATGCTTGCAAAAATGATTCTTATGAAAGGTTTTAGTTTTCTGATGTTCATTAAAGGAAAACAATGACATTTTCACAACTTTGATACAAAAGAATAATAAACACATTCATATAACTGCACTATAACATGCCACTCCTTGCTTTCAATATTGAAGGAATTTCGATAAAAGTAAAGGAAAACACAGTATTTTTATCATATCATTCACTAACAATACTGAAAAAACAAAAGAATTTGAGAAGGAAATAAACTTCTTTTACTGAAAACCATGAGTTTTCTACATCTCAAGGAAAAATACTTAATAAAAATAACTCTAAGTCTCATAACAAATGAGTTACAAATTGTGAATATACTGCTACAGTAGTGACCAAACCCAGAACTCTAAAACCCAATGAGAGAAGAAGAAGACTTATGCAAAAGGCTCCAAGAATTCTAATTTTAATTTTTGGCTCCAACTGGCTTGATGAGTTATCTAACACCTATCCTTCAAATTATGCACTTGACTAAAACAAAACTCCTCGAAAATGGGCACAAGGAATTCTAAATTTGAAAAACCATCCAAAGGGTTGTGCATAACTAAAAATCCCCCAAAAATAGGGTTGAAACTACAAGAAACATAGAGTTAAGTGCCTCAAAATCCTCCTTGACTCATACTCCATCCACTTGGACTCTTAAATTGAATATGAACTGCTTATTAAGTGATCAAATCTCTATTTTTCCTCCATAATTCTTGTCAATCTCCTTTAAATCTCTAGTTACATCCATTTAACTCATAAGTTTAAGGCCCACACAATTATTTTTGTATCCTAAATATTATTAAAGTGATTTATCATGATGCATCACTTTAATAGTATTTTACATTAGGAATTGGATGTAAAAATAAGTGCAAAAAAAAAAATCCCTAAGACCTACGTGGGTATTAGTTGAAGGAAAAGACTTTTTAAAACAAAGGAAAAAATCCTAAGTGTAGGCAATCAGGTCCTAGGGTAAAAACAAACCATAAACAATCATAAAGTAATTCTTTAATTCTTTTTTATCTTCTCTGCCTTTGAGCTCCACCATGGGTACTTAGGGTTTCATGAGCTTTAACCTAAAGATTCTTCTTGTTGTTTCTGAAGGATCTCCATGGAAATAGCCGTGACCATTCTATATTTTTGATGTGTTTTTTTTTCATTTTGTCACCCCTCCTATATGTGAGGCTGATCAGAATGCTTCTATCTTGATCTTTTAGAGGATTGAATGGGTGTCATGAATATTATTCTCCACATAAAACTAAGGTACATTTTCCCCATTCGAGTTTACATTATACTCTATTTCTTTGTTTGACAAGATGTGGAAGTCTCCTTCAAGCTGCAAGGTAAACTCTTAGTTGCACCTTCTCTTATGAAAAGAATAAATCTCCATTTTTTTTCTACAAAACCACTTGAAAAGTTTTCTATCTCTTGCTCTCTTTTACATTTTCAACCTTTGTAAGGTTTTAGAGCTTGAAATGCTTCTATGGTCATGACCTTCATATCATGTTGCTTTCATAAATTATGAAAATAATGAAGTGTGGACATTGTTCTTTGCATTTAGCTTATAATTTTTATTGTGAGGACCCTCTAAACCTCCATGGCTATGGGTTTGTTTGCCTGCCCATAGATTTAATGTGCTCCTTGGCATACTCCTTATGCGTCTTTGAACATCACTACTCTCTTAGCATGTTACTGGCACTTCAATGTTTCATCTAAAATCTCTTCGCTCATATTACTTATGAAACGACTATCAATAAGTAACCATAATCTCTATAGGACAAAATTCCATTGTCTTTCACAAACTCCATTTGTATATGTTGATTGATACCTGTAGATTTTAGAGAAATGCATTCTCTATACTCTTTTACTGCCCTCAATAAACTTCTACATATTATATTTTGTAGCTCACATTATATTTGATTTCCTCAAAGTATTCTTTAAAACACTAAAATCATGCCTTCTTCTCCTTGGTTCTCACTGTATTGTTCTATGTGTATCAAATGAATTTTTGTTCTTCTTATGATGCTATAGTCTATAAATCATTGTCCCCTTTATCATGATTATGGATTTATGACATTGTTCCTCAAAACACTCCAAAAAAGGCTTATAGCTTCCATTCTATACACCCACAACAGTTAGGCAAGTATAAACGAATTGCATTAACTTTCTCCATAGTATTGCATTAGACTTATTGTTGTTATTGTGATTCCATTATCAAAATAAACTATCACTTGTATTGCTCATTGCCCCTTCAGATATGAAAACAATATGGTTGTTGTCCCATCATTCATGATGACCTATGAGGCACTTAAATAACTATGTATATGGTGAATACCCCACACTGCTACTCCATGAGTAGTGCATTCTTGGTTGTCTCTTTATTGTGTGCAAGAACTATTTGTAAGATACCTTGATTAAAATATGATGACACCTTCATTCAAATAATACAATAGCAAAACCAACAACACCTTCTTTGATGTCCTTCAATAGGAGCACTTCAAATAGCATAAACAATAAAATGAACATGTTATGTGACAACAATTTTGGAATGCCCAATGGAACCTTGAGCTAATTTTCTGTTAAAAAAGATTCATTTTTCTAATGTTTTGGTGTGAGAAATAGTATTTCAGCCTTCAAGAAGGAAAGTTTTCACACTTGGCGACTCTAAATCTTTGGTTTTAGTAGTTTTAGTGGTTAAGCATATAGAAAATATCAAACCAGACAAAGTGTAGATCTTCTTGAGCATTCTGAGCTACAATCAAGAATTACTAAGGTAGTTAAGAAGGCAAAAAATTCAATTACAACTTATAGAAATCCTCTTTTTTCATGCTCTACAGCTCAAATACCAAAAAGTTCCATTGTTCCTAGTAGTTCTAATCCTTCAAGAGTGACTATGGCTCATAATCCACCACCTAGGAATCAACCCTTTGTCTCTTTTGATCAAGGAAGTCCCTTGAGTCTTTCCCAATATAATGATATACCGGTAGTAGCCCTTAAGAGTCTACCTTTTTTCACTGGAGAGGATCATACAACTTCCATATAACACATTAGAGATGTGGCCTCATTGTGTGGATTGCATCATATTACTAAGAAAAATGTTGTAGTGAGGCTCTTGGAAGCTTCTCTCAAGGGTAAATCCCTCCAATGGTTTAGAGGCCTTGTTGTTAATTCAATTGTGACATGGGATCAATTAGGAGAGTAACCGAATAGGAAATTCAAGGACAAGTCAGATCATCTTTCATTGGTGGAGCAACTCACTACCATCGAAAGAGATCCACATGAACATTTCGTGGACTTCAACTATCACTTTAAGAAGGCCTATAATAGGATTCTAGCCTCGATAAAACCTTCAAATTATTATGCATTTTTTTTTATGTGAAAGCTTTGAATAGTGATATTTCAGTTATGATATTGTCTATGGGTTGGAATTCATTTCCAACAACATTTGATGTTGCTATAAGGGCTAAGAATAGTTTAATTCAAGCTAGAAAGATAGCACCTAGGCCTCCAATGCCATTTTTTTCTGAGGTGCAAGCAATTGTCCCTATAATACCACCCACTATAGTTGTTGTCCCTCCATTTCTGGCATTTAATAATCAAGTTGCAGTTCAAGAGAATGTTGTCCCAAGTCAATTCTAAGAGCGGATAAGTATTAAGGAGAAAAATGATAATATATAGAAAACCTTGCAAAATTATGGTAATGAATTATTCAATATCAAAAAGTAACATTACCAACCACTTTACCAAGCTCCGTACCAAGATAATCCTTAATTTCAAAGGAGGAATTTCAATCAATCGTCTTTCTAGCCCTATAACCCCAATTCACCTAGCTCTTCTAGGGAGGTGGTACCAGTTAAAAATAACATGGCAGTTGATTATGAGTGGTGTTTTCTGTGTAATCAACCACATAACTAGTCCACTTGTTCCAATGTCATGTTGAATCAAGTTTTAATGGTGCAGAACAGTGTTGTTCCAAGAGATTCATCACAAGAGGTTCATAAACAACAATCTACTCATATGGAACAAGGTAATTTGGATGCCACCTTGATGAATTGGCAATGTGAGGAGTTTTGTGGGGTCAATGAGCCACAAAATTTGATTTATACTCCTATAGCAGCCAATACAAGGTCTAATAAAAGGGTTGTTGACTTGGGGAAGTAGGCTGATAAGAACAAAAATTGGTTGTTTACAAGTTCACGAGGTCAAGTGGGGCCTTCTTCTTCACAAAAAATTCAGAGTCTGCCAAGAGTACAACCTGTGGTTGTCAAAGATCAGCCTAAATCACCAATTCAACTAGAACAAGTACAAGGAGATGTTGTTGTGCCTAAAGGATAGTAGAAGGTTAGTAATGGTAATTTCAATATTTTAGATTAGATAAAGAAAATGCATGTTAGTGTTTCTATGTGGGATTCTTTAGCGCTTCCTAGGAAAAAATATTTGTTACGTGAGGTATTGTCAAAGTTTTATTTTTCAAATGAGGTGTCTAACCAGTAGTCCTCTATGGTTGTACTTGCTAATGATTCACAATAGAAGAAATAACATCATACCAATGTAGCCAAGCCACCCCCATTTTATGTAACTCTAATCATTGGTCAACATTTGGTGCATAATTGTATGATCAACTCGAGTGTTATTAGTTCTATAATGACCAAAAATAATGTTCATAAGTTGGGAATAGAGTATAAACCACTAGAAAAGGGGGTAGCCCAACTAGATGGTACTGCTGTTAACACTGTTGGAGTTATCAAAAATCTAAGCCTCACCTTGCACGCATGTCCAAAATTCTCTATACCTCAATACATTTATGTCATAGAACAACCCCCATATTACTCCATATGTCTATCATGATATTTCACTGCTAAAATTGGAGGATATTTGTCTTCTAATTGGTCTCATCTGCTCTTTAGAACTAGGTATGGTACCAAATTCACTATCAAATCAAAACCTATTGCTAAAAACCACATTGAGCCCTATAATCCAAGTGTTACCAATGCATTAGTTCATGTTAATTGTACTCTTTTTGATCATGAAGAGGTTCTTGCAGCCAATGAGACAAAAAAATAGATTGAGGATATCCCTGATGTCATTTTAGATGAGTGGGCAGCTGAAAATGTTCTTAAAGGTAATGAACAACATGAAGAGGTAAACTTGGGGATTTATTTGATGCATGAACCTAATTCTTCCATGCCTAGTATTGAAAAAGGTATTGAACAACAGTCCAATCAGCAAGAAAATGAAGTATGGAAGATGTGTTTTTATGGTTTGAGGTGTAAAAATGGTGCTGGAGGACATTGCATGCTCATTTCCCCTAGTGGTGACAAGTACTATTCAGCTTTTAGGTTGACATTCAGCTGCACTAATAATATATCTGAGTATGAGGCTCTAATTCATGGTCTCCAATGGGAAAAAAGGAGAGGTATTTGTTGTTTACAAGTTTTTGATGATTCATAATTGATTGTTAATCAAGTGAAAGGTCTCCATTCTACTAAAAATGATCTTTTGAAGTCTTATAAGCATAGAGTATGGGATCTTATTGAATATTTTCAAGCTTTTAATTTGTTGTCCATTCCTAGAAGTGAGAATAAACATGTTGATAGATTAGTTTCCATAGGAGCTCAAAATGATATTCCTAGTGACATCAGCAACACTAAGGAACAACAGTACATTAAAGTCATTGTTAGATATTTTATTCCTAACAATAATGAGCATTGGTAAATTTTTGACAGTGATCAGCAAATCATAAACTTCCTAAGGGAAGAGGTAGAATTTTCTAATGATAATCAGCAAAAACTTAAACAACAATATTAAGATCAAATCATACAGCTGAAAAAAAACAAATTATCCAAAGGCTTGGTGACATTGGAGTCAATCTTCAATACTGATGACCAAGTAAGGAAGGAAAAAGTGAGCATGCATATCAAAGAAGATCATTATCAGTATGTTTAAATTTTCAAGGATAATATTTTAAATATTGGTAAGGTATGCACATTAGACAAAAGACATGCATTTGTGTTACTTTGTCAAGAGTTTAGTGATATTTTTGCATGGGAATATTCAGATTTGAAAGGTTTTGATCCTACCATTTCCCAGCATACCATTGAGCTTGAGCCTAATGCCAAACCAGTAAGACCAAAATAAAGGCCACTTAACCCCAAGCTTGAGCCCCTCATGATCAAAGAGTTGAATAAACTCATTGAGAGAAGCATAATATTTCCAATCAAACATACCTCTTGGGTATCCAATCTTGTTTCAGTGAGAAATAAAAATGGTGAAATCAAACTTTGAGTTGATTTCAGAGACCTTAATAGAGCCTCCCTAAAAGATCGTCACCCATTAACTTCCATGGAAAAAATCCATCAAGTTTTTTCAGGTTCTGAGAGGTTTTTTTTATTAGATGGCTTCTTGAGTTATAATAAGATTTTAGTTAAGGAAGAGGATCAATTTAAAACAAAATTTACAACTAAATGGGGGACCATGGCTTACAAGAAAATTCCATTTGGCTTGTCTAATGTTGGGGCTACTTTTTAGAAAGCTATGGACATGGATTTCAAAGGTTTGATGTATAAAATTGTGCTGGTTTATTCCGATGACATGACTATCTTTTAAAAAAAAATAGATGAACATTTGGCCCACTTGAAAAAGATCTTTGAAAGGTGTAGAGAGTTTTTTATATCTCTCAACCCAAAGAAGTGTGTTTTTTTTTTCCATGAAGGTAAGTTGATGGGATATATTATATCAAAACATGGCATTACCATTGATTCGGAAAGAGTAAGTGTCATCCTTTCTCTTCCTTTACTGGCACACAAGAAAGGGCTGCAAAGTTTCGTGGGTAGAATCAATTTTTTTATAAGGTTTATACTAAATGTTGTTGAGTTACTAATGCCTCTTACTTAAATGTTAGGGAAAAATGTTCCTTTCAGTTGGACCAAAGATGAAAAAAGGAGTTTTGAGCTTATTAAGGAAGCATTTGCATCTGCTCCTACTTTGTTAAACCTATATTGTTCAAAGGATTTTATATTGTATGCATATGGGAACATTGATAGTATAGCATCTATGTTAGTTCAAGAGAATAGTCATGGTTTAGAGTAGCCTTTAGCCTTTTTCAATCAAGGTGTCAAAGATTATGAGCTTAAGTATTCCTTTGTTGAAAAACATGTACTTTTTATTAGAAGTTTGAAAACATTTAGACACATGCTTTTTAACAACAAGATTAAGTTGTTGGTTTCTCACCCTTCAGTTAAAGAGTTTTTTCTAAGGACTTGAATAGTAAAAGAGTTGGTTGGGTGACTAAAGTGATGGAGTATGACATTGAGATCAAAGTTACCAAGCTGATTAGAGGCAAGGGTTTATGTGAGAAGCTTTCTGGCAATAGTAACATACTAGAAAAAAATAAGAGGATGTTGTCCTAGATCTTCAAGATCAAGAACAAAAATATGTACCTATTTATTCTACAAGTTGGGTACAAGAAATGACTCATTTCTTATTAATTGGTGAGTGTCCTCGTGTTTGGATAAAGAAAAAAGAAGGTACTATAGGCTACAATCTATACCTTATGTACTCTTAAATGGTATGTTTTTTAGAAAATATTTCCATGGTGTTCTATTAAGATGCATAGAGGTTGATCAAATTGATAGAGTTTTACATGAGTTTCATGAAGGATCAGATGGAGAACATTTCTCACCAAGAGCTACAACTCTTAATATTATGAAAGGAGGCTAATATTGGCCCAATTTGTTCAAGGATGCACACTCATGGGCGAGGAAGTGTAAGTAGTGTGTAGTATTTGTAGGAAAAGAGAAGTTGGCAGCCATCCCATTGCAACCAATTTGAGTAGAACAACCCTTCATGAAATGAGATTTGGACTTCATTGGATTCATAAATCCACCTTCAAGTGTTGGTCACAAGTGGGTGCTCATAGCCACTAATTACTTCACAAAATGGATTGAGGTTGTGGTACTTAAGGAGGCTAATGAGACAGTTGTTCTAAACTTTTATGAAGAGCTGATAACAAGGTTTGGAGTTCCTCAATCAATAGTTTTAGATAATGCACTTGCTTTCATAGGAACTAGGATATCTAATTAGGCAGTTAGAAATGGTGTTTATCTGAATAATTCTAACTACTATCCTCAAGGAAATGGAAAATTTGAGTCCACAAATAAGAACCTCCTGAGGATCATTAAAAAAACTATGGAAGTAAATTAGAGAGCTTGGCATACCAAGTTGAAATCAACCTTGTGGGATGATAGAATTACTCCAAAGATGTCAATAGGAATATCACCATACTTTCTTGTGTATAGAAAAGAGGAATGGTTTCCTATATCCCTTGAGCTTCTAGCCCTTGATCTAGTCAATCAGTTTGATATGATTAAGGAGGAACCTATGACAACAAGATTGGCTCAATTGGTTGAGCTAGAGGAAAATAGAGGCAAAGCAATGAAGAAGATAGAACAGCACCAGGCTCAAATGAAGAGATCATTTGATAAGAAGGCATCCCAAAGAGTATTCCAAGAAGGTGATATAGTACTGAAGTGGGATGAACTTAAAATAAAACTTAGAAAACATTCCAATTTTGATGCATTTTGGAGTGGGCCTTACATTATTTTTTAGTGTAAACAACATAATTCCTTCCAGTTATCTAAGTTGGATGGTGATGTGGATCCAATCCCAATTAATGGGATTCACCTCAAGCATTTCTTCTAAGGTATGATATGAATCTATACATATTATAATAGGTTGTAGGTGTCAAATAAGTGCTTCTGCACATACTTTAAATGCATTTTTATTTCCCTAAGTGTTGTTTTGCATAGCTGGTTAGTTTGCTTTGAGTTTTCGTGGGGGGGTAAGGAAAGTTCTTTTCTATCACTCATTATAATTCAATCAAATAGATATTTATCATTCATAACATAGAATCGAAGGTTCAAAAAAAAAAAAATAGATATTTGTTTGATAGAATTATAATGAATTACAACAGTCTGAAAGGACTATTTTTTAAGTTTTGTCTTATTTCTATTGACTCCATAACCAATGGATAGCTTCAGGCAACTAGTCATGATGTTTAGTAGGCAAACATATAGCAGATGTTACTAGCTCAAATAGGTAGAGCTGATTATGAAAATAACAGTGAAAACAAAAGGTACATTCATTCCTTGTTATGTCATATTCATATGTATAAAGGAAAATATTTAAATACTACATCATCACATGATGAAAATGCATAAAACAAAGGAGAGAGTGAAACATATTTTATAAAAAAGTAGTCTTTATTGATAATACAAATGTATGGTGTTTCACACAAGCCGTGGAACTAACTATTTAAATGCATATAATGGTAAAACTATACATTTATAGATAATAATGAAAAATGCATATGTAGAGAAAGGGGACCCGTCATTTCTTGAATGACGAATCTTAGTTGTTGGCTTTGTCTTCGCATATGTTGCTACCCCTCTTGCTTGTCCCATCTTTATTTGATGCTTTCTTTGCTTCTCCAAAAATTCATACATGTGAGAGAGTAAAATTTTGTTAGAGCAATGAAGGATCACCATTCAATACATGTGTACTTATCCATAAAAATATAATTTGATCCTCATGTGCATTTAAATAGCGAGCATACGACAGATGTCCAAGAAAACAAGAAAGCTATCAAACACATCTATCATATGCTTTATTTAATCTAACATGTTTGCTTCTTGTGTAGGTATAGGTGAAATCTTTGTTACTATTTTGTTTCATATGTTTACATGTGGGATAAAATGTGGCTCCTGTTACCAATTTTTCGCTACAGCTCAAATGGTGGAGCTAATTTAAATGCTGTTATATTTAAAAGTGAAATGCAATTATTTTTGAGTATGCTTGAGTGATGTTTTGCACTTCGTTTTAGTTCATTAAGTGACAATTATTATTTGAAAAGAGGAATCAAAGTTTCAGAACTTGCTATTCAATGCTTTACAGTCAAATGAAGTGCAGGACCAAGCATTAAACAATAAAGCTTTTCAAATGCTTTCATTTATTTCATAAAGTGATCCATATTTACAACATTTCATTTGATTGCGAGAATACAAATGCTAGTAAAAATTTGCATTGAGATGCATTTTTCCTTTTCCAAATGAAAAGCAGAAAGAATAAAATCAAATATCCACACAAGCCATGGATGTGACTATCATAGTGCATCATAAACAACACACTACACTATGGAGGATGCATAAAGGAAAAATCACATAAGTACAAACATAATCATCATTTCCTGATTGGTTGATGACCGATGCAGAAGTCGTGCACCATTTGTCTTCTTCAAGCTTCGTTGACCTGTAGGAAGGAAGAGAGGGATGCCAGAGGCTCTGACTATGAATATACTTATATGAAAAATCAACAATAATGTAGTGTACTACTAATCATGCATTGCAAAAATCAAGGAAAGTATAGAGACATGAGTTGAAGGAGAAACATCAACATGATCATGATATATTGTTTTTATTTATTTATGCTAATACTGTTTGTTTCCTTGTGCGGGTATAGGAAAAGCCATGTAGCTGTTTATCTTTTGAAGACCAAGCATGTGGGGAAAAATGGGCTCCCACAAGGGTAGAGCCTGGCATGCTACCCTTGTATGTTACAAGAGGGATGAGAAAGGAAGATGCAATCATCATGCTCTTCTGAGCTTTACAATTGAACAAGTGAGTGAACTACCATACATTTATAACAATCAGATCAACATATAGAAGTGAAAATTGTAAATGAATGCTAATTGGATAGCTTTTTTTGGCTGAAACTATCAAGCTATCATGTTTTTGAGCTGTTGTTTTAAATACTATTTTGTTGTTGTAAGACTGTTCACTTTGTAGTGCTATTTCATATTTTCTATTTTGGAACAGTAGTGCTCTATCTTTTAAACAATGATAGTGAACAACGCAAGTTATGGGGTTATGTCAAGAACAAGTAAATACATGAAGAGTTTGTTGCTAGAATGCAAATAACTAACAAACAGTCAGATTCTGTTTGGATGAGAATGTAAAATGCCTCACTGTTTTGAAAAGAGGACCATCAGAATTTACTGTTTTAGACATCTGTGTCGTTCTATTTGTTAATTGTTTTGTCACTCAAAATTTTTCTTCAAAAGATTAAAATTATCAGGCAGGTTTTTGAGGATTCACATACATGAGGATTACTTTCAGAAAAAACAACATGTATACTTGGACATGGTGAATGACGGTTCGGAGTGCATAAGACACAAACTGAACAAGTAATTTACAGTTTAGATCAAGAAGATTTCTATGTGCAAGGAAGAAACAGCATACAAATGACAATTTAAAATATAAACAAAGGATAAATTTTCAAAAATCTTATGAAGCCGGTGAGGGTTTTCAATAGTCACACAAAAGGTAAATATGTGTTCTCATAATGTTATACACCTAGGTGGAGGTTTGTCAGAAAACAATATTTTATACAGTGCTCTCATGTTCGAGCTCAAATATAACAGAAATTGCAGGTTAAAACATAGATTTCTTTGAAATTTTTAAAATACCCACATTGGGGTTTCATTTAAAAACAAAATTCACATTGTTTCCATGGTCGAGTTGACATAAAAAGGGAAAAATACATTCATAAAGGTATTTTCTTCACAAATGACAAAAACACACATACAAATTTTTGCTAAGGAACAGATTTTATTCATATTCATAAATACCCACATGGGGTTTTCAACAGGAATGCAGATTTACCATCTTTTTCAGTTACCCATATGGGGGTTTTAAAAAATAAAGCAAAACAGTGTAATTTCCAGAATACCCATATGGGGTTTCTACATTTTTTCAAATGGAAATGCCTGATAATGCATGGGTCGAGCCCAGTGTGATTTTCAGTTACTGTTCATGGAAGAATGAGGAGAGTTCTTCAAGTTTTGCTGCATAGGAGAATAGAATCATGGAAAAATTACATAGAGTGTGAGTTGCTTCATAAGAAAACCATCAATCAACTATGACATGTCGCGGCCTGTTCTGGAGATATACACAAAATTTCACAACAAATAAGCTTCAACACAAGAACTCATGGCGCAGCCACTCAATGGGCCTATATTTGTCTAAGAAATGACATTCGTTTTATAGAAGATAAAGTTCATGAGCTTTAATGGAGAGATAAAATATAGAGAAAGAGTTTTAAAAGGAGAACTTACCCTTATTTTTGTTGTACAAGAAACTCATAGGCCACACCTAGTTCATTTTGGAGCTCACAATGCTTGGGTCGAGCCCTCTCATGGTGCCCAAGGAGGAGATAGCAAAGCACAATGGAAAAATGCAAAGGAAATCAGAGAAGAATGGAGGAGAAACCATCAAATACAAGAAAGAACCAACTTACCATGTAGTTTTAGAATATAAGTTGACCAGAATGGAGAGCTCTGAAGATTCAAAGCCTTCACAAAAGCTAAGGGTCAAGCATAAGCATGGCGGCGCCTTCCTTGCCAATAGAGCTCAAAGTCTCCAAGTCAAAAGATGCGAAATGAGCGGAGTTAGGGTTTTCCCTTGCCTTTTGTCCATGTTTCCCTAATTTGGATTTAGGGGTTTTGAATTTCTACTTGTTTCAAACTTTTCTTAAAACCATGAGGGGCCGAATTTACATGCCTATGTCGACTTTGTTTAAAGGTCTTCATCTAATATTATTTGCCTAAGTCCTTAGTTTTTTAATTAAGCTGGAGGAGAATCATTTAAAATATGAGTGAAGGTTGCTTATGCCTTAGGGTCCTAAGTTTTAAATTTATAATTGTTTTTATGAAAATCATTTAAGTCTTCGAGGGATATTGTTTAAAATTAAAGTCCATACTTAGGAATTTATTCAATTGATTTTGGAAAAAATCAATTAATATTGATAGGAGTATGTCTTAGGTATTTATTTTAATTGTTTTTTGAGAAAACAATGAAAATATGTAAGGAGGAGTTTGTATAGTTTTATGTTTTTTTATAGAAAAATCAAAGTTTGTAAGGGAGATATAAGGTGTTATATGCAAAATATTTTCTTTTCAATATTTAATTGTAAAATGGAATAATAAAAAACTACTTCATGTAAAGAAGAAGCAAAGCAATGCTTTATAAAATGCTTTGTTTTCTTGTTATTTTTAGCGGTTAAGCATTGACTTTTTCCTTGGTCGGATTGGAGTTTTTAGTTGGAGAGATAAGGTGTTTTTCTTGCTTTAAAAGTAGTTTTTTGCTTTTTTTAGAAGCTTGACAATTGATGCATGCAAAAAGTGTGACTTTCCACTTTTATGCTGACTTGTTGCACAATTTTTGGGACCTTTTCCTTGAGCTTTTTTCAAGAGCTCGGATTAGGGTTTGAAACATATATCTTTCGAGAAAACTTAGGGTTTTCTAGTTCAGTCTATTTTTTCTCTTACACATTTTTGAGCTGAAATTGTTTTATACTTAGTTGGATTATTTTTGGCATACTCCTACCGTAAATAAAGAGCAGCATTCCTACCTATCATTTTGTGTCCATTTACAATTCAGTTGATGTTATTCTTGTGATTTTCAGTTTAAGAAATCCTTGTTATGTCCTAGGTTGTAGTTTGATGCAGAAAAGTGCAAAAATATAGGTTGCATGTTGTGTTTTGAATAGACCTTCATGCAAAGTACTTATGTAAGAGATTGTTCTTGAGAGGTTGTGAAGTTTTGGTGGTTTTTTTAGCACTTCTTGTGAGGAAAATCCAGAATAGTCAGTATTTCATCACCCAATATTAAAAAAAAAAAATCATTTCAAAGTCATTAGTTTTAAGTTTATATTTTCTCTCTATCCTTTTCCCAAGAAGATTTTAGAATAGGATCATTATACGAAGAACCAGCTCACTCTGTAGATTCTCTTTCCTTATATACCACCCACGTCTGGAAAGAGTTTCAATGTTGCAACAGATAGTCTGATTATTGCAAAATCTAACGGGGTGCATATTTGATTGCTAACAGTTTTTGACACGCCCGCTGAGATAGTCTAAAAATAATTTTCAGAGAATTTAATCTGCAAAATTTGTTGTTTGGTGTATGCAGTAGGTTTGTCAGCCTTTTGGAGGCTTGTTCAAATATACCTAGCGACTCCGGCTTCTAATTTTTTACATGCAGATCTAGTACAACCCATGCATGAGAAAGGTACAAACCAGATCAAGCGTTGCACCTTTTTGATACCAACAACTATCCCCACCACAAAGAGTTGGTAGAACATCAAGGAGGCTATTTGAAGCACCAGTGAGGTCAAAATCAACACCTCCTATTTTTAGCTCTCTGGTTTTATCACCAGGAGTACCAGTTCCAATATCACAAATACTGCCAATGGCAGCGCCAAGGCAGCATCCGTTCACACCTTTTAATGGAGGCAGTCCATTAGACATTTCTCAACATGATAACATCCCAGTTGCATCCCTTAGAAGCCTACCATACTTCACTGGAGAAGATCACACAACATCGGTGGAGCACATTCATGATGTGTCCACCTTATGTTTAGTTCACAATATTACGCAGGAGAATGTTGTGTTGACACTCTTGGCTACATCGCTCAAGGGTAGAGCATTATAGTGGTTCAGAGGCCTTGCATCCAACTCTATTGCAACATGGGATGCACTAGGTAATGGTCTGTACCAATTTTTTGTTGATAAATCTGACAATTTGTCCCTATTAGAACAACTAAGCACAATTCAGAGAGCACCACACAAACATTTGGTGGATTTCAATCACCATTTTCAGAGGACTTGGGCTAGAATTTCAATCACCATTTTCTATTTTACTTGAAAGCTTTGAACTATAAGGTTTCAGTTATGACCCAGTCTATGGGTGGGCATATGCTCCTTGATGCTTATGATATCGCCATTAGAGCCAAAAATTTTCTTATTCATTTTGGAGATATAGGTCCTAGACCTCCTATGTCGTTGTTTCCTAAGATACAGCCACCTACCCCTACTGCTTTACCTCACTTAGCTAATGTTCCCACTGTCCCAGCAATAGGTTATCAAACCACAACATAGAAAATTGTTGCTCTAGCCCAAAACCAAGAAATCTAGAAGATTAAAAGTATACTCAAGACCTTCAGGAATGATCTGGTGAGCATTAAGAAGCAAGTAGTTCATGAACATAAACCCCATCAAGCCACTTATCAGAAAAACTAGCCTAATAGGTCTACTTTTCAAAATGATTACCAGGGCCATAAGAGAAATTTTAACCCAAGACCCTTCCATCCATACAACCCGAACACAACCAGTTTTTCAAAGGAGCTCATACCTCAAAATAATATCACCCAAGATTGTGATTGGTGTTATCCATGCATCCAAACCCATAACCAATCAACATGTGATAATGGCATGAGAAATTAGGCTTTGATGGTTGAAAATAGTTATGCAGGTTTAGAAAGTGTTTCAAATCAGAACTTGGAACACTAAGAAATTTTTGAGATCGCTTTGCCAAACTGGCAGAGTTTTGAGTTTTGTGGCATGAATGGCCAGGACCAACAAGTTTCTCCTATCACAACCAACACAAGATTGAAAAAAAGAGCAATGGATCTAGGACAACAAGCTGGAAGTTCACAATAGCAGCCTACAAAAGATAAGTAGCCTATTTCTACATCCAGTACTAATACTGCAACAGAATCCAAGGTGCAATTTCTACAAAAGGGCCAAGAGATAGCTGGAAAAGAGTAGTCAAAGACACATTTGCAACCTTTGTAGAAGCATAATGATGAATGTTTCAAAAAACCAGCAGAAGGTAAATGCCACTTCTTTTAATATTGCTGAACATCTTAGAAAGACTACTCTTAGCATGTCTATATTAGATGATTTGCACATCCTAGGTCAGAAAAGTTTTTTGCAACATGCTTTAGCTGAGTTGTCCATTTCTGATGATATTAATCAAGGTGCTACCAAAGCAGTGTTCACTAATAGTTTAGAAAGTAAAGGCGAGAAGAAAGGTAAGGAGGTAAAGCCTCCCCCATTTTATTTGACTCTGATCATTGGGGATAAATTAGTGCATAATTGCATGGTTGATTCTGGTGCAAGTAGCTCTGTCATGCCTAAAAAAATAGTTGATGCTTTAGGTCTTGTCTACGAACCCAACCTGTAGAAGGGTGTAGTTTAGTTAGATGGGTCTGTTGTTAGAACTTCTAGTATAGTAAAAAATTTAGCCCTTACTTTGCAAGCATCCCCTAGTTTTGTGATTCATCAGGGCATACATGTAATCGATTTTCCACCACACTTTTCCATTTGCTTATCAAGGGATTTTACAACCAAGTTGGGGGGTTTCTTGTCATCTAACTGGTCTCATCTATTTTTTAGAAAAAGGTATGGTACAAATGTAACCATATTAAATTATGATCCTTTAGCCAAAGACCACATCAAACCATATGTTCTGAGTCCTATAAACACTAACCTCTGCATCACCCCTTTACTGGAGGAGCAAACCATGACATCAGACCACAACACCCATGTAGAAAGTATAGATCTAGATGAATGGGTAGCTGAAGATCATGAGCTTGATCCCTTCTAGCATATAGGTGAGGTAGGATTAGGGGTTTACATGATTCATGAACCTGATTCTGATATGCCTAACCTGATCAAAAGGGAAGTACAACTTGCAGGGCAGGAAAATGAACTTTGGAAACTCTATTTTGATGGTTTGAGGAGCACTGTAGGTGCTGGTGGCGGGGCCATGCTGATTTCACCAAAGGGAGAAAATTATTACTCTGCTTTCAGATTTGCGTTCAGCTGTACAAATAAAATAGTTGAATATGAAGCAATTGTACATGGCCTAGAATGGGCCCGAAGAAGAGGTATTAAATGTTTGCGTGTTTATGGTGATTCTGAGTTAATCGTAAATCAGGTCAGAAATCTAAATGCTACAAAGAATGATTTTCTTAAGAAATATAAGCATCATGTATGGGATTTAATAGAGGATCTTGATGCTTTTAATATCTGTTTAGTTCCTAGAAATGAAAATAAGCATGCAGATAGGCTTGTTGTTATAGGGGCTCAGTTTGATATTCCAAACGAAATTCACAAAATAGAAGCACATCAATATGTAAAGATAGTTGCCAGACCTTCTGTTCCTGACAATAATGTGAGTTGGCAGGTTTTTGATAGTGATGAGAAAATTTTAAACTTTTTAATTGTTGAAGCTGAGTTTGCAGATGGAAACCAACAAAAGTGGCAACAACAATATGACAATCAGATTGTATAGTTGAGGACTAACAAGCTGCCAAGGGGTTTGGTGAATTTGGAATCTGTGTTCAACTTAGATGACCAGATGAGGAGAGACAAATGCAACCTAATTGTTAAAGAGGAACACTATGAAACAGTCAAAATATTCAAAGGTAAGCTTCTCAAGCTGGGAAAAGTATGTAATAAAGAGGAACAATAGGAGTTCATTCTACTATATCATAAATTTAGGTGATATTTTTGCTTGGGAGTATAAGGATTTGAAGGGGTTTGACCCTGAATTAGCTCAGCATACTATTGAATTAGAGCTTGCTGCAAAACCAGTAAGGCAGAAATAGAGGCCTCTCAATCCCAAATTAGAACACCTTATGAAAGCCAAACTGAATAAATTAGTTGAAAGTGGTATCATTTTTCCCATCAAGCATACTTCTTGGGTCTCAAACCTAGTTCCAGTTAGAAAGAAAAGTGGGGATATCAAATTATGTGCTAATTTTTGAGATTTAAATAGAGCGTCACTGAAAGACCACTACCCACTCCCTTCCATGGAGAAAATTTTGTAGGTGGTTTTCGGTTCTGACAAATTTTCTTTGCTAGATGGTTATTTAGGTTACAACCAGATTTTGGTTAGGCAGTAGGATCAATTCAAAATAGCATTCATGACTAAGTGGGGCATGATGGCCTACAGAAGGATTCCTTTCATCTTATCCAACACTGGAGAAAATTTTGAGGGGGCGATGGATATGGCCTTCCACGGCCTCAAGAACAAGATCATTTTGGTTTATTTAGATGATATTATTGTTTTTTCTAGAAATGCTACTGAACATCTTGATCATTTAGAACATATTTTTCAGAGATGTAGGGAGTTTGGAGTGTCTCTCAATCCAAACAAGTGTATTTTTTCTATACACGAAGGTAAACTCCTTGAACACATTGTTTCAAAGCAGGGTATTTCCATAGATTCTAAAAGGATTTTTGCAATTCTCGAATTTCCATTGCTAGCTCACAATAAAGGCTTGCAAAGCTTTCTTGGAAGAATAAACTATGTGAAGAGGTTCATACCAAATATCGTAGCTTTGTTGCAACCTCTCACTCTTATCCTAAAAAAGAACATACCTTTCGCCTAGACCAAGGAAGGTAAAAGGAGCTTTGATCATATCAAAGAAGCTCTCACAACTATCCCTACCTTCATTAATCCAAAGTATGATAGAGATTTCATTCTTTACGCATTTGGAGGGGTTGATACTATTTATGCTATGCTTTGCTAGCAGAACGATGAAGCTTTGGAGCAACCAGTGGCCTTTTTCAGCCAGGTACTTCATGATTATGAGGTAAAGTATTCCTTTGTCAAGAAGCATGTGTTTGCTATTGTAAGAAGTTTAAAAAAATTCAAACATATGTTGTTGAAGAACAAGATTCATTTGCTAGTTGTGCATTCAACTGTTAAAAATTTCTTATTGAACCGTGAAATTAATGATAAGCGTGCTGGTTAGATAACCAAGGTCATGGATTTTGACATAGATATTAAAATAACCAAGCTTGTTAGAGGTAAGGGTTTGTGTGAACAAATTTCAGAAAACACAGCGGGCAGCAGCCTAGAGGAGACTGAAAAGGTTGACACAGTGTTAAACAACAATGATGCAGCTGCTATTCCAGTTCCCGTTTTTACCTGGGTGCAACAAATGATGCTCTATTTGCAAACTAGCGAGTGTCCCAAAGTTATAGACAGAGAAAAAAGGAGGTATTATAGATTATAGTCTATTCCTTTCACAATTATTGATGGCATTTTGTATAGAAGATATTTTCAAGGTGTTTTGTTACAATGCATTGAACCTGACCGAGTTGATAAGCTTTTAGCAGAGTTTCATGATGGGCCTTCAGGAGGCCACTTTGCTGCCAGAACAACAGCCCTAAAAATTATGTGGGCTAGTTATTATTGGCCAAATTTGTTCAAGGATGCCATTACTTGGGTCCAAAAATGTGAAAAATGTGCTCTATTTTCAGGAAAATAGAAGCTTGCAGCTTTACCTCTGCATCTAATTCAAGTGGAGCAGCCCTTTCCTAAGTGGGGCTTAGATTTTATAGGGCCAATCAACCCACCTTCAAGTGTGGGTCATAAGTGGATACTGACCACCATAGATTATTTTACTAAATGGACCGAGGCAGTTGCTTTAAAAGAAGCAAATGAGACTTATGTGCTTAATTTTTATCAAGACTTAGTGTCAAGATTCAACACTCCAGGTTCTATAATTTTTGACAATGGTTTGGCCTTCACTGGCTTAAGAATTTTTGATTGGCCAGTTAGAAATAAAATTTATTTGAATACATCTTCTAACTATTATCCGTAGGGAAATAGGAAAGTAGAATCTACAAATAAGAATCTGATCCAGATAATCAAGAAGACTATCGAAGATAATCAATGAACATGGCACAAAAATCTTAAGTTAGCCCTTTGGGCTGATAGAGTGACACCTAAAAGGGCCACTAGTTGTTCTCCTTACGTACTTGCTTATGGTAAAGAAACTAAGTTACCCATTTCTATTGAGTTGTCGACCTTAGGTTATGTGAAAGAACTGGAATTACTGAATGAGCAGCCTCTTGAAGTGTGGTCTGCAAAACTGGTAGAGCTTTAGGAAACTAGAAGAGAAGCTTTAAAACAACTTGAAATACATCAATCTAAAATGAAGAGCTCTTTTGATAAAAAGGAAAGACCACGATATTTTATCATTGGTTATCTGGTCTTCAAGTGGAATGAATACAAGAGCAAACCTGGATGACATTCCAAGTTTGATGCAATTTGGAACGACCCTTATGTGATCACGAAGTGCAAAGAGCATAACGCTTTCCAACTTTCAAAGCTGATTGGAGAGGTGTTGTCTATCCCAGTTAACGGGATCCACCTCAAACATTGCCTCTGAGATAAGTTCTCTCTTGTACATAGATAGAGTAGTTGTTACAAATAAGTGCGTTATGCACATTTCTTTTCAGTAGTTTTCTTTCCCTAAGCACTGTTGTGCATTGTTTTGTTGGCCATCAGGGCCTGGTAGTTTTCTTTTAGCTTTGGTTGTTCTATTTTGCTGTTATTTTGGAGTTGTTGTTTTAGTTTTTCTGAGTTCATGAAGGGGCAGTCTTGACTTTGCACCCAATGGAGTTTTTAAAGGCAACTGATCTATGCTTAGTTGGCAAGCATATAGCAAAAATTGCCAAAATGTTACAAATTTTTCCCTACAACTCAAATGGTGGAGCTGATTTAAATGTTGTTATATTTAAAAGTGAAATGCAATTATTTTTGAGTATGCTTGAGTGTTGTTTTGCACTTCATTTTAGTTCATTAAGTGAAATTTATGCTTTGAAAAGAGGAATCAAAGTTTCAGAACTTTCTATTGAATGCTTTACAGTCAAATGAAGTGCAAGACCGAGTGTTAAACAATAAAGCTTTTCAAATGCTTTCATTTATTTCATAAAGTGATCCATATTTACAATATTTCATTTGATTGCAAGAATACAAATGCTAGTACAAATTTGCATTGAGATGCATTTTTCCTTTTCCAAATGAAAAGCAGAAAGAATAAAATCAAATATCGACACAAGTCATGGATGTGACTGTCACAGTGCATCATAAACAACACACTACACTATGGAGGATGCATAAAGGAAAAATCACATTAGTACAAACATAATCATCATTGCCTGATTGGTTGATGACCAACATAGAAGTGGTCCACCATTTGTCTTCTTCAAGCTCCATTGACCTGTAGGATAGAAGAGAGGGATGTCAGAGGCTCCGACTATGAATATACTTATATGATCAATCAACGATAATGTAGTGTGCTACTAATCATGCATTGAAACAATCAAGGAAAGTGTAGAGACATGAGCTAAAGGAGAAACAGCAACACAATCATGATATATTGTTTTTTTTATATGCTAACACTATTTGTTTCCTTGTGCAGGTATAGGAAAATACTTGTACCTGTTTATCTTTTGAAGACCAAGCATGTGGGAAAAAATGGGCTCCCACAAGGGTAGAGCCTGGCATGCTGCCCTTGTATGTTACAAGAGAGCCGAGAAAGGAAGATGCAATCATCATGCTCTTCTGAGCTTTACAATTGAACAAGTGAGTGAACTACCATACATTTATAACAATCAGATCAACATATAGAAGTGAAAATTGTAAATGAATGCTAATCTGATAGCTTGTTTTGGCTAAAACTATCAAGCTGACATGTTTTTGAGCTGTTGTTTTAAATATCATTTTGTTGTTGTAAGACTATTCACTTTGTAGTGTTGTTTCATATTTTCTATTTTGGAACAACAGTGCTCTATCTTTTAAACAATGATAGTGAACGGTGCAAGTTATGGGGTTATTGCAAGAATGCAAATGACTAACAAACAATAAGTTTCTATTTGGTTGAGAATGTGAAATGCCTCACTATTTTGAAAAGAGGACCATCAGAATTTACTATTTTAGACATCTGTGTTGTTCTATCTGTTAATTGTTTTGTCACTCAAACTTTATCTTCAAAAGTTTACAATTATCAGGCAGGTTTTTGAGGATTCAGATACATTAGGATTACTTTCAAAACAAACAACATGTATACTTGGACATGGTGAATGAGGGTTTGGAGTGCATAAGAGACAACCTGAACAAGTAATTTATTATTTATATCAAGAAGCTTTTTGTGTGCAAGGAAGAAATAACATGAAGATGACAATTAAAAATATAAACAAAGGATACGTTTTCAGAAATCTCATGAAGCTGGTGAAGGTCTTCAATAGTTACAAAAAAGGTAAATATGTGCTCTCAAAATGTTATACACCTAGGTGGAGGTTTGTCAAAAAGCAAGATTTTATACATTGCTCTCATGTTCGAGCTCAAATATAATAGAAATGTAGGTTAAAACATAGATTTCTTCAAAATTTTGAAAACACCCACGTTTGGGTTTCATTTAAAAACAGAATTCACAGTGTTTCCATGGTCGATTTGACATAGAAAAGGAAAAATACATTCAGAAAGGTATTTTCTTCACAAATGACAAAAACCCACATACAGATTTTTGCTAAGGAGCATATGTTATTCATATTCATAAATACCCAAATGGGGTTTTCAACAGGAATGCAAATTTACCATCTTTTTCAGTTACCCATATTGGGGTTTTAAAATAATAAAGCAAAATAGTGTAGTTTCCAGAATACCCATATGGGGTTTCTACATTTCTTCAAATGGAAATGCCTGATAATGCATGGGTGAAGCCTAGTGTGATTTTTAGTTACCCTTCAAGGAAGAATGAGGAGAGTTCTTCAAGTTTTGCTGCATAGGAGAACAGAATCAAGGAAAAATTGCATAGAGTGCAAGTTGCTTCATAAGAAAACCATCAGTAAAATATGACATGCCACGACCTGTTAAGGAGATATACACAAAATTTCACAACAAATAAGCTTCAACACAAGAACTCATGGCACAGCCACTCAATGGGCCTATATTTGTCTAAGAAATGACATTCGTTTTATAGAAGATAAAGTTCATGAGCTTTAATGGAGAGATAAAATACAGAGAAAGAGTTTTAAAAGGAGAACTTACCCTTATGTTTGTTGTTCAAGAAACTCATAGGCTGCGCCTAGTTCATTTTGGAGCTCACAATGCTTGGGTCGAGCCCTCTCATGGTGCCCAAGGAGGAGATAGAAAAGCATAGTGGAAAAATGCAAAGGAAATCAAAGAAGAATGGAGGAGAAGCCATGACGTTATGGCCTATTGTTTCTTTCAAAACAATGGAGAAGCCGTCAAATACAAGAAAGAAACAACTTACCATGTAGTTTCAAAATATAAGTTGACCAGAATGGAGAGGTCTGAAGATTAAAAGCCTTCACAAAAGCTAAGGGTCAAGCATAAGCATGGCGGCACCTTCCTTCCCAATAGAGCTCAAAGTCTCCAAGTCAAAAGATGCGAAATGAGTGGAGTTAGGGTTTTCCCTTGCCTTTTGTCCATGTTTCCCTAATTTGGATTTAGGGGTTTTGAATTTCTACTTGTTTCAAACTTTTCTTAAAACCATGAGGGGCCAAATTTACATGCCTATGTCAACTTTGTTTAAAGGTCTTCATCTAATATTATTTGCCTAAGTCCTTAGTTTTTTAATTAAGCTAGAGGAGAATCATTTAAAATATGAGTGAAGGTTGCTTATGCCTTAGGGTCCTAAGTTTTAAACTTATAATTGTTTTTATGGAAATCATTTATGTCTTGGAGGGATATTGTTTAAAATTAAAGTCCATACTTAGGAATTTATTCAATTGATTTTGGAAAAAATCAATTAATATTGATAGGAGTATGTCTTAGGTATTTTATTTTAATTGTTTTTTGAGAAAACAATGAAAATATGTAAGGAGGATTTTGTATAATTTTATTATTTTTTATAGAAAAATCAAAGTTTGTAAGGGAGATATAAGGTGTTATATGCAAAATATTTTCTTTTAAATCTTTAATTGTAAAATGGAATAGTAAAAAAGCTGCAGCATGTAAAGCAAAAGAAAAGCAATGATTTATAAATTGCTTTGTTTTCTTGTTATTTTTAGCGGTTAAGCATTGAATTTTTCCTTGGTCAGATTGGAGTTTTCAGTTGGAGATATAAGGTGTTTTTCTTGCTTTTAAAGCAGTTTTTTGCTTTTTTTAGAAGCCTAGCAATTGATGCATGCAAAAAGTGTGACTTTCCACTTTTATGCTGACTTGTTGCACAGTTTTTGGGACCTTTTCCTTGAGATTTTTTCAAGAGCTCGGATTAGGGTTTGAAACATATATCTTTCGAGAAAACTTAGGGTTTTCTAGTTCAGTCTATTTTTTCTCTTACACATTTTTGAGCTGAAACTGTTTTGTACTCATTTGGATTATTTTTGGCATACTCCTATAGTGAATAAAGAGAAGCATTCCTACCTATCATTTTGTGTCCATTTACAGTTCAGTTGATGTTATTCTTGTTATTTTCAGTTTAAGAAATCCTTGTTATGTCCTAGGCTATAGTTTGATGCAGAAAAGTGAAAAAATATAGGTTGCATGTTGTGTTTTGAACAGACCTTCATGCAAAGTACTTATGTAAGAAATTGTTCTTGAGAGGTTGTGAATTTTTGGTGGTTTTTTGAGCACTGTTTGTGAGGAAAATCCAGAATAGTCAGTATTTCATCATCCAATATTAAAAAAAAATCATTTCAAAGTCATGAGTTTTAAGTTTATAGTTTCTCTCTATCCTTTTCCCAAGAAGATTTTAGAATAGGATCATTATATGGAGAACCAACTCACTCTGGAGATTCTCTTTCCTTATAGACCACCCATGTCTAGAAAGAGTTTCAATGTTGCAACAGATAGTCTAATTTTTGCAAAATCTAATGAGGTACATATCTGATTTCTAACAGCTCCCACAAGGGTTGAGCCTGCCATGTAACCCCTTAACTTCAAGAGGGGTTTGAAGAAGGAAATACATTCAAAATTGCTCAAAGGAAACATTCACTGAAGGAGTAAATCATTAAGCAACTACAAGAGCTTTAAGCCTATTGACCGTTCATGATAATCAAATCTAAGAATGCAATGAAGTGAAAATCATGAATCATCAAGGGTTCATTAGAATGATCTATGGATATATATAACAAAAATAAATTGCATTATCTTTCATTAAAAAAATAAATTTGCAAGAAAATATTGTATGTGAATTTCCACCACATAACATATTCATTTTATTATTTATGTTTTTTGAAGTGCTCCTATTGAAATACAACAAAGAAGGAGTTTTTGGTTTTGATATTGTATTGTTTGAATGAAGGTTTCATCATATTTTAATAAAGGTATCTTACAAATAGTGCTTGCACATAGCAAAGAGACATCCAAGAATGCACTACTCATGGAGTAGCAATGTGGGGTATTCACAATATACATAGTTATTTAAGTTCCTCACTAGTCATCATCAATGATGGGACAACAACCATGTTGTTTTTAGATTTGAAAGGGCAGTGAGAAATACAAGTGATAGTTTCTTTAGATAATGCAATCAAAATGACAACAATAAGTCGGATGCAATACTATGGATAAATTTAATGTAGTGCCTTTATACATGCCTAACTATTGTGTGTGTATAGAATGAAAGCTATAAGACTTGTTTGGAGTGTTTTGAGGAACAATGTCATAAAACCATAATCATGATAAAGGGGACAACAACTTCTAGACTATAGCATCATAAGAAGAAAAAACATTCATTTGATACACATATAACAATAGAGTGAGAACCAAGGAGAAGAAGGCGTGATTTTAGTGTTTCAATGAATGCTTTGAGGAAAACAAGTATAATGCACACTATAGAAATATAATATGCATAAGTGTATTGAGAGCAATAAAAGATTATAGAGAATGCATTTCTCTAAAAGATACAGGTATCAATCAACATATACAAATGGAGTTTGTGAAAGACAATTATATTTTGTCATGTAGAGATTATGATTACTTATTGATAGCATTTTCATAAGTAATATGAGTTAAGAGCTTTTAGATGAAACATTCAAGTTCCAGTAACATGCTGAGAGAGAATTGATTTTCAAAGACGCAAAAGGAGTTTTTCGAGGATCACATTGAATCTATGGGCAGGAAAACAAACCCATAGCCATGGAGGTTTAGAGGGTCCTCACAACAAAAATGATAAGCTAAATGTAGAGAAAAATGTCCATGCTTCATTTTTTAATAATTTTTGAAATCATCATGATATTGAGGAAATGGCCATAGAAACATTTCAAGCTCTAAAACCTTATAGAGGCAAAAAATGTAAAAGAGAGCAAGAGATAGAAAAAAATTCAAGAGGTTTTTTGTAGAAAACAAATGGATATTTCATCTTTTCATAAGAGAAAGTGCAGCTGAGAGTTTACCCTGCAGCTTGAAGGAGATTCAAGCATCTTTTCAAACAAAGAAACTAAGTAGAATGTAAATTCGAATGGGGAAAACGTACCTCAATTTTTTGTGGAGAATAATATTCATGACCCACATTCAATCCTCTAAAAGATCAAGATAAAATCATACTTGGTGTCCTCACATACAGGAGGGGTGACAAAATGGAAAAAACACATTAGAAATATAGAATGGTCACAACTATTTCCATAGAGATCCTTCAGAAATAGAAGAAGATTCTTCAGGTTCAAGCTCATGAAACCCTAAGTCCCCATGGCGGTGCTCAGAGTTAGAGAAGAAGAAAAATAATGAAAGAATGACCATGTGGTTGTTTAGGGTTTGTTTTTTACCCTAGGAACCAATTTCCAACACAAGATTTTTGCCTTTGTTTTAAAATGTCTTTTCCTTCAACTAATACCAATGTAGGTATTAGGGATTTTTTATTTTTGAAATTACTTTTACATCCAATTCCTAATGTAAAATAATATTAAAGTTATGCATCATGATAAATCACTTTAATAATATTTAATATGCAAAAATAATTGTGTGGGCCTTTAATTTATGAGTTAAATGGATTTAACTAGAAATTTAAAGGAGATTGACAAGCATTATGGAGGAAAAATAGAGATTTGGTCACTTAATTAGTAGTTCATCTTCATTTTAAGAGTCCAAGTGGATGGAGTATGAGCCAAGGAGGATTTTGGGGCACTTAAGTCCATGTTTCTTGCAATTTCAACCCTATTTTTAGGGGATTTTCAGTTATGCACGACCCTTCGAATAGGTTTTCAAATTCAAAATTCCTTGTGCCCATTTTTGAGGAGTTTTGTTTCAATCAAGTGCCTAATTTGAAGGAGAGGTGTTAGACAACTCATCAAGCTAGTTGGAGCCAAAATTCAAAATTCAAATTCTTGGAGCCTTTTGTATAAGTCTTCTTCTTCTCTCATTGGTTTTTAGAGTTCTGGGTTTGGTCACTGCTATAGTAGTATATTCACACTTTGTAACTCATTTGTTATGAGACTTAGAGTTATTTTTATTAAGTATTTTTCCTTGTAATGCAAGAAAATAGTATTTTTCAATAAAATAAGCTTGTTTCCTCCTCAAACATTCTTTGTTGTTAGTATTGATTGAGAATGATATGATAAATATATTGTGTTTTCCTTTATCTTATCAAAATTCCTTAAATATTGAATGCAAAGAGTGGCATGTTATAGTGTCGGTCTATGATTGTGTTTCTCATTTTGTTGTATCAAAATTGTGAAAACATCATTGTTTTTCCTTTAATGAACATCAGAAAGTTAAAACCTTTCATAAGAATCATTTTTGTAAGCATGTGTAGAAAAGTTGTGAGATAGTACAACTTCATTAGTTGAGTGGATTTGTGAGTTTTAGCACCATTATCAAGTTTTATCTTAGGTGTATCACCTATTAGTGATAGGTTTTAAAATTATAAGCACATCCTTCTTATCCTTTTCCCTATCAAGTATTAGTATTTTCAAGTTATCTAAAGGGGAGTTAGCCCATAATCTTGAGGTATACTCTCATAATAGGATACCCACAACCTGAGAGTAGTCCCATGTTATATGAGATTGTTGAGTTTTCAGGTTGGCATTAGGTACAAATCCCTATGACAATAGTTTCATTCACATCACATTCACAACCTTCATACAAGCTTCAATATTTGCATCAAATACCCACGTGACATGCTCTCTGGTGGAAAGGGTCATATTTGAAAATGATGGGATCCCAAAGGTTTGGGAAATAGAGGTGGAAAAAATTACTACCAACACTCTCCCATCAATAGCTATAATTTTTTGGGAGTCTTTGTGATATTGCTCCCTACTTTCCAAGACAAAATCTAGACACAAAATTAAGGAAGGGAACCAACAACTTGTGCTATTCCACTCTATTTGATCTTCTTGGCTAAATCTATTCTTTAATCCTCCAAAATCCTTTCTCTAGATTCCTTTGTATCTACGTGACCTAGCTTGGTATCTCCAACCATAAACCAACTGGTGAAAGTTTTCTTGGGGGATTCATGTCTTTGAATTCATACTTCATCCTAGCAACTTCTTGTCCATGAGACCTACAAAATAAACCTGTAGTAAAAAAATTGGAAATTCTTCATCATATTTTCAAGTTGCATATTATAAAAGGTAGCTCAAACAAGCCATTTAAAATAAACCTGTAGTAAAAAAATTGGAAATTCTTCTTCATTAATTGCTCATATAATTTAGAAACATCCACAATTAACTTTTGTTGAAATGCACAAGACAACTAAGAGGGGGGTGAATCAATTGTATCAAATTCTTTACTTTTTAACTTAGTGAATTCCACTTTATCTCCAATCGATTATTACATGTGAACATGAAATGTAGATAATAGAAACAACAACACCAGAGACACCATATTTACATGGAAAAACCTAATGAGGGAAAATCCATGGTGAGGATTAACTCACAATATAGTAGTAATGCAGTACTAGATACAAAGGCTCATTGCCAAAGGTCTCACTACCCAAATACAAAGGATCACTACCTAGATTAAGGGCTCATTGCCTTAGGACTCACTATCTAGAAAGAGAGGCTCATTTCCTATAGAAAAATATAAAGAAAAAGATAAAGATCCACCACTAGGAGTTCCACACACTTCGTAACTTGATCAGAAGGTTATGAATACAATGAAGTATTGTTGCCACAATTCACTCTTCCACACTCTACTTTTCACACTTGTTCGCACACTCTTCTCTTGATAGAATCAAATGATGGATGGATATTAAATTTTCTACAACTTAACTTGCTTTTATACCATATTGAACCTCAAGAACATTCTCCAAGGTCAGCTATACAATTTCATTTACAAATTCAAACTAGGTCGGCTACTCAACATTCCTACAGTGGATAAGAGTGTGAGGGGACCAAATAAATATTTTATTTAGGACCCAAACAACATCTTGGATCATGCATATGCTTTCTCAAATCGATGCAAAAGGATAATGTAATGTGTAAACACTAGGTCGACCAAACCTAATGAAAACATGGATGCTCTTTGAAGTACACACATCACCTAAAAGATAATCACACATGGATTTATCAACACCCTTCACCAGTCATTTTACCATCCCTGAGAACAACTTAGATACATCCGCAACAACTTTAACAAAATTCATTCACAGGGAACACTTCACCAGTTCAATCAGGACAACTAGCAAAAACACAGGAGCTCTGTAGCAGGTCTTCTGGAGTGCCAAACCAGAAGAAACTTTGTTAAAACACATAAACCATCAGAAAAAGTACTCCCAGATCCACAAGATCTGAAACCAAATATCAGAAGACTGTGGAGCCAAGAAATTTCTCCCAGTCAACAACCAAATAACTCTGAAAAACCAATCCATACACGAGTGAACATAACTTTTACTCTCCACTGAACTAAAAGCTAAAACTAGGAATATACAATCCATTTAAGCTTATGAACACACCTATAGATCTGCATAGGTATAGGATCAATATAAAAAATGTGTGGACCACAATACCAAATCATGCTCAAACCACACTTCAACACAACTTTCATTATTTCTCAAATTTTCTCAAAAGCACTTGGGAAAACCCAACTTACTCAACCTATACAGTGTTGAAATCAATGAAAACATTAATTACAACACCACCAAACACATCCATCCTTGCAACGACTTCATATAAGGATATTACATCTTAACACTTAATAACCAAATTATAGAATTTTTTAGTATAGAGATTATTGTAGAGAATTGGGAACCATGAGAATTTATGAAAAAATATGAGCTTGTAAAATATTGCGAAAAAAACAACTGTTTATTTTTATACAATCAAGTGGCATCCTTTTGTAGAAATTTCAAACATATCTCCTTGTGAAAATCTAACCCTTACAATCCCATAGAATTTGTTCTAGGTAAAATATCTTGAAATCAAATGCACCTAATATATATAAAACCTAAAGTTGTAAATATATAATGATTAAAAATATAGTGGAATTTTAGTCCCTGCAAAATTTTAAATGAAATGGAATTTTCTTCTAGAAATTATGGATATTAGGAACTTTTTGGAGATTTCACATGCACTTGATTATGTGGAAAAAGAGGCCTATTAAGATTTTGTGGAGAAAACGACATAGTCAAATTTTGTGAAGATTTGAGCCATTCCATCCCTTGTGGAAAAATTATGTGTGTACAACCCAAGTCGTGTTGACCCCAAGTCCTCGCAACTAAAATTTTCATGAGAAAATAACATGATCAAATCTTGTGGAGTTTCAGACTAAACCAAACTTTTCTAAAAAAATGACCACCACTAAAATTTCCACACAAATGAAAAATGGAAGAAAAGATCCAATGAAGAAACCTATAGGGTGTGGTGGTAAGTTTTAGAGGTCATAAAATCTCTACACCTATCAATTTTCCGCAAACTAGAATTTTGTGGAAATTTGCTGAATGTAGGAAAGCAAAAACTATATTAAAAAATCTGAATTTGACCCTCATTCATGATTTATAGAAAAAACACCAATTCTTTCATAATTAAATAATTATATAAAATCCAAAAATCCAAGAAAAAATTGATGCATCATGCTTGGAAATCCCTAATACCTCCAATAATTTTAAACCCTAAAACCTAATCATGAGACTTCTAAACCCTAAACTATGAAATATTCATGAAGCAAATAACATAGACCAACCCATGGAAAACAAGGGGAAGAAAATGTGACTTATTACATAACTTTATTGAAATAAATTTTAACCCTAACCTCATGAGCTACCAAAGAAAATTTATATACCAATTCAATCATTATTTAAAATGATCAAACATTCCTAGGAATATCCAACCTAGACACCAATATTAAATGCAAACTAGTCTTTAATTTTAACAATATAAGTTATCATACAAAATAAGGTCATGGTTACCGTTGATGATGATTTTAGTCACAACAATAGTGTAGATAAAATCCTCATAGGAAAACCACGAAGAACCTATCTTTACTTGAAATACTGAACTAGGGCAACCTAAAAGTGTGAGGAAAGGGGAAAGGTTGACTTAGCTTAATCCCAAGGCTCTGGTAGTCAGGTCTTGACCATATTAATTTTGTTTCATGGTATGATGTGATATTTCTATTAATCTTAAGGGTTCTATGGTTATCTCTGATTTCTTTAGGAATCATAAGTATCAAATGGAAAATTTTCAATCTGATCATTAAACAATTTCATGAAATCAACAAATGTGCAATAATATTTCTTGAATATCAAACAAATTTTCTATCACTTAAGTAGATTTAGCTTTAAGAATTTAACAATTTCATGGAAACAAAATATTTTCAATATTTCCATTCATTCATCTCCTTTTTGGAACACTTTCTAAAATTTAACATCCAATCTAAAATAAAGCATCAGAATACTTGAAAAATAAAATTGCTCTCGGGTATTCTCCACGCATGCCCCAAGATTTAATCAAATCAAAGAAAACCATTCTATACTTAACTAGATTGCTTCATAGCTAGGCATAAAATGGTGTGAGATTTTAAAGAAGGGGTTTAGTTTGGACACTGAGTAGGTTCTATATACACCCTTAAATGGTACAGCATATAGTCTTGTCTGGCTAAATGAACAAACCAGCTACAAAAGATACGTGAGACAGGTAGCTTTCAAATTGGCTTCAATATTGATTAAGTTACATATGCATACAAGTTTTTAATCGAGAATGATTTAGAAAATAGGTAAAAAGAACAAAACCTAAAGAAGTTTTGGCTCTTATAACATCCACAAATTCTAAACTTAAAAATAAAAGTAAAGTAATAAATGGACTTTAATAGGAACAAGGCCCCACAAGTTTAAATTTAAATTATATCAAGAGAATCAGAAACAACAAATCAAAATGTAGCACATGGTAGATGCCAAATGTCATTGGAATCTTCCAGAAAAATTCAAAGCTTTGACTTCTTCTATAGCAACAATAATCAACTCCAAGCTTCGGTACACAATACTCTACACAAAACAAGGCCATTAGTATTCCTTAGAATACCAAATAGGGAACATCCATTGGGACCACAACAACCTACAAAATTAACTTCAACAATATATCTTTGTAATACTCTAGTATCCAATATCTGATGATTCATTTCCTTGTCTCAAGTTTTGGGTCTGGAAACCCTTCTCCACCTTTCTTCAATTGATACTCTCAAAAAGTAGTTAATATATGATGCATACATTCTTTTTAAATTCCTTGAATCTCTTTCCAACTGTACTTGACCTTGGTGTAGTCTTCTGATAGCTAGAGGATGTTTTCATTCCTCTGCATTTTCTCTATTTCATACTTAACCATAGTATTTTTGCAATGTATGATTTCATCAATGACCTCCCAATTTAGCAACTAAATAGGGTCTTTGTTTATTCTTTCAATCCATTCCTTAAAAAAAATCACTTCTTTACCCTCTTGTCCTAGTGTTTGAGGATCGCAATCTTGATCATTATCAATCAATTTACTGCACTTCTTGGTGACCTTCTCAAATCCTTCTATACATTGTACCAAATTTTCACCTTCCCACTTTAATTGTTTCTTCCATTTTTCACATATTGGAACTTCTTGTTCCAAAATTATCTTCTCTTATCAATTCTTGGACATCAATCTGTATGAGAGCTTCTATGTTTCGCCTCTCAACATCAATTTACTCCTGGAAAAATCTGCATTCTCCTTCCAATATTTTGGACTTTTCAAACCAATGGTATGCCTCTTTGTACTTCCTGATTGCATCTATGATAAGCTCTTCTCCGTGCCTTACCCAATACTCAATCCATTCTTCAAATACATTCATTTTATGATGAAGTGTTGTGATAGCATCCACCTACTCCTATGACATGAGTACTAGATTCTGAGGCAATTCAATTTGTGCTCAAGTAGACTGGGTTAGTGATTTTATAAAATTCTCTATATTGAAAATCCATTCCTTTAGCTCTCTTTTCTTTTGTTTAATTTTTTGTACCCTAAAAATAGTTGTATCCAAATTAATCTTCATTTCTTCTAATTCTTGTGTCCATGATGAGTTTCCAACATTGATACTTTTTACTATGTACTCCTTAGGCGTTATTTCATGTCTACTTTTATCTACTACCAAAGTAGCTATATGGAGTGTTCTTCCTCCATTTTCATTCTTCTGCATGACATGTTTCATTTTAGCTCTTCGCCTAGGCTTAGGAGTTTCTACTTCCTTCATTAAACTTTTGAGATCCAAAGGTACTAATTCCACTCCCAATAGGGAAGCTAATTCTCTGATTAGCCAATCAGATGCATCTTCATTATATTTTACCTCTATAACATTTATTTCTTCCTGGTTTTCAGTATGATCAAGAACTTCTGCAATTACATTTTCAACTTTATCTGTCATATCCTCTAAAACTATAACATCTTCAACATTCATTGGCATGAATTTTGAATTACCGAGATTTGACACTATCTCTTCAGTTTTGAGACTTGTATTTTCCTATCCAACCAAGTGTTTAGTATTAGCTCCTAGGACCTCACCTTATTCATTTCTTGTCCAATCAATATTCTCTACATCTCTAACCCCATCACCTAAAGTTTGTGAAGGTTCTTTATCTTCAATTTCAACTTGGTCTTTCTTTGACTTTTCAAAAACCTATGATAATTCAACATCATTTTTATCATTCCCTAGTGAAGGTTGGGAATCAAAGTATATTCGACAATAATATTATTAATAAGAATATTTCCTACATTCTCCCATGTTTCCATTTCAATAACTTTAGGGTTCCCTGCCTTTGAGGCGAGGCTCCTCTTATGAATTCTTCTTCTTCAAAATTCATAGGAATTGACCATGTATCTAGAATCTCTTCCACCACTAGTTGTACCATGGGCTTATCTTTAGACTTCTTTTCTTTTACTCATTCCCACATGGTGCCTAATTTATCCATTTGTGCTTTGATTTGAGTTTCATCTAGCTCAAGACTTTCATCTAGAACCATAGGAGGTTTTCCCAGTGTCTATTTTACTATAGCCATATTGACTGAAGGGGGAGAAGTAAATAATGCTATAACTATTTGAGATGTAGAACTTGTTTGTGTATTCACATTCTCTATCATTCCCACCTCTTCATTAGTCATAGGCTGAGTCTTTAGTTTTGTTATGTTAGAATATGCCACTTTTGGTTTCATTTTTGTTCGAACCTTACTTGGTTCAATTTCTTTACGTTGACTAGATGGTTTCAATGAAACTCCTTGGCCTGAAACCTCAAGGGTTCTTTCTTTAATATGTATAGTAGCATTTTCTTTACCATCTTTTCTCTTTTTCTTAGTAGGCTCCTCATGCTCAAGCTCATTTTATTCTCTTTGTTTCTTCTTTGTATCAAGTGAGTATGTGGGCCTTATTCCATATTTTCTCAAAGCTCTACAAAAATCATCTATCCATCATTGAGTCTGCATTAAAACTAGTTTAGAAAATTCCTCAAAAAATGAAATTTCTCTACTTTCATCATCTAATCTGGGATAGGTTCATCATAGACCTTGTTTTCATTATAATCCAGATTCAATACTTACCCGTCATCTTCCTCCAATTGATCTAATATGTCATGAATCTTAATAATCTGCATAGGTTATGGTGACAATTTTACATATTTTATTTTCCTTACTTTATGCTCATGATCACAATTAAGTCAATAATATTCTAAATAGAAAACATAAGTAGATTTACCAGCTATCCACTTGGCAATATTCCCTTCTAGGTCATAGTTTTTTCTTCAGAGTGGAAAATACACTAGCTTGTATGTCTTTAACTCTTCTTCACACAAATCAGCTACTTTTCTTGCATTACATTTGTAGTTCCCCATTACAATGGGAAATTTGAGAGAAATTTTCTTATGTGTTGAGCTATAAAGAGCTTGAGACGGCCTTAACTGTCTTACCAATTCTAATAGTAATAATTTATCTATAGGGTACCTAGGAAACATGAAGGGGTATCCTCAAACCCTTCCACCCTGATGTAGGTGAAAGTGGGAAACTAAATGCACTAGCCTCCAACCTATTTAATATTTCTTTTTTCTTTGTCACCTTCTATTATTCTCACTAGCTTCATGGAAGACACATCATTGAATCTTCAATAATGCTCCCTATATTCATGGATAGTAATTTGAGGTAAATGAGCATATATCAGACTGTTTCTTACTTCTCTACCCAAAGTACCCTCTATTCAACCCTTGCTTATTTTACCTTAAGGCATAAGAATAGATCACATATGAAGAAATAGAAAAATATATTGACTTTGGGAATTCCTTTATCTGGTCATGCAATCTATCACTGATAAAACCTCCCCAATGCATTTGCACAAGGCCTTCCATTAATTTATCTATGATTATAAACATCCATGATTCAAACTTACTGGCATCTCATAGTCCAACTATCTTTCTTAGCATGGTTGTAATATATTGAACATCTGTTTGAACATAGATCTTATAATTTTCTTAGTTTGTTTCGTAATTTCCTCCTAACACCATTGGGTACTCATAATTTTTTTTTCTTCAATATTTAGGTAGGTTTTATCCTTCATCTTTATATATATTGGGTTCATATGAGAAAAGGTGAGAAGCCCAAATGTACATACAATTCCTTTCTCAGAAATATCTGCATAGATTCTTCCCTCCTTCTCAACGAATCTTTTGTCTGGGTTGCAGTAGTTTAAACATTCCATAACCATTTCAAGAGCCTCCATTGTTGGTGGAAACCCTCCTACTAATGTAACCCACTTTCT